>NW_004624845.1:2143131-2197644 GCF_000247695.1 Heterocephalus glaber | reverse complement strand
TGGTGTAGTGGCTGCTGGATTGATGACTCATGGTCCCTTACTATTTTAAAGACATTTTTCTTTTCCTGGTCACTAAATTCAGTCTTATCTTCTGTATCTGAAATTCTGTCCTGACATTGGCTCATTCTGCTGTGTAAACTTTAATGGAGTTTTTAATCCCTTGGATATCTGTTTGTATCTGTTTTATGGATTCCATTCATTTCCTATGTTGGGATTCCATCATGTTCCTCAGCTCTTCTATTTTTTTTTATCTGTGTCCTCTCCAGATTTATTAATCATGTCTTGCATTATGGGCACAATCTCTGCTGTTATGTGAGAAATTACGTGCGATTATATTTTTTCTAGATCTTTTGTTGCCAGTGTAGGGAGTCCAGGTGGTCAGATTGTTCCATCTCATTTCCATTTGGCATTGCTTTAGGTGATCTGGAAGTCTGGTTATGAGACTTGTTTACACATCTTCTCCTTTCCACTGCAGTGGTATGCTGCTGGTGCCAGTGAGGCTAGCCTCCTTGGCACTGGGGTGGCTCTGCTCGTCTGTGCTGGGGCCAGTGGCATAGCAGCCCAGAAAGGTCCTCCTCAGCACTGTAGGTGGCTCTCAATTGTAGCCAATTTAATCAGAAACCTTATAAGACATAGCAATGACCATTGCGAAGGAGAACCTGACAAGTTAGTGTTAGACACTGTAGAAACAAATATGATAAGTGGCATTCATATCCAGTTGCTCATAAACAGATGCTCCTCATATATACTCTAAAACAGAAAAAATGCAAAAAATTTATAATAGTTTCTATATACAAGAAATGAAGGAAGAAGACTGAAATCACTTATGAGAGAGGAAGTTAAGTAAGTGGATAGTAATGAGGATGCAGAAAGATTGAGTTCAAGTAATGATCTAACAGAAGCACTGATTTTAGAAACCCTATAAAACAATACTGAGAAACTTAATGTGAGATGTTAAGATAATGTAGTACTTAGATTAAGCTTAGCAGCTTATATTTAAAAGAAAAATAGAAAGGGAGAGAAAAAAGAAAAAGAAATAGAAGGAGAAGGAGTTGAGGACAGGCAAAGGTATGAAGGGGAAATATTGAAGGTTAGGAAAGGTTAGAACTGATATGACTCCACTAATGGAATATTTTATAAGAAATAGTAGAAAATTTATACACATAGCTATAACCATACACACATATATACAGAGGCCCACAACTCAAGAAAATCAGAAAAGAAAAAGACACAAAAAATGCACAAAACAAAAATCAAATAGAGGTGCTATATTCAGGAGCCTCTGATGTTTTCAGATTGCTGATGGATCACCAGTGTGCCTCCTTTGACATGAAGCAACCTCAGGCTCCCCGGTTGAGCTTCTGCAACTAACTCTGCTATTTGCTCCGTTTAGTTTGCCTTTCTCACCCTCTCATGCTCTCCATTTGAATTTGTGTCCCAGTCCCACCCAGGTGTTTTCTGGTTAGTAACTTCATTAGTCCCCTGTGGTCCGTCAGGAAGGTGTTAGTACTTCAGTCCCTGCATGCTATTCTGATGACTTTTCTCAATCCCCTTTATTTCTGGGTCAAGCAGCACTCCTGCTTGTAGAGTTTTGATCTGATCTGAGTTTTAAATGGTTTCCAGGGTCTGGTAGCAGGAAAGAATCTCCATGGATGCTGATCTGGATTGTTTTCTCCAGTCTTAGTGATTCCATGTCCCAGTTGCTCAGCTTCACAAAGGGTTTTTTTCCAGCCTGTGAATTCAGTGATGTTTAGGGCTCAGCAAAAGAGAACTCTCCTATATGAGCTTCAGTAGCATTTGGGAGGCAGAAGGATGGAATGCTTAGAGGTATAGATTTTAGAGGCATTTTTGGGAGGGAAGAATTAGAGAGTGCCTGCAGGTTCTGGAACTGCTCTAGTGTCTTTTCTCCCCTTCTGGATCTCACCAGTTACAGCCAGTGCAAAGTCCTGTGATTCTCACTTTCTCACAGATCCCTCAATGCCTAGTTCTGGTTCTATAACCAGAACCATGACCTGTGCTCTTTGCTTCTTTCTGTCTCTAGGGCTTACTAGTCCTAACTCAGTCACTGCTCTCTAAGTACTTCCTAGTTTGTGCTTTCCTTAGTGGCCTGATCTGAGAAGGGCCTGTTGCTATGGTTTTTGTCTAGATGTCCCCCTAAAGCCTCATAGGGTTATAGGTGGGGGCTTTTTCAGAGGTGGTTGAATCTAGAGTGTGTGATATTTGGATTAAGGATATATGATTATTAAATCAGTCTACTGATTGGTTTGGCATTACCCTAATCCCAGCATCCTAGATAGAGTATAAAAGGGGCATAAAAAGGCTGCTACCTCATTTGCCTTGTTACCTTCTGCCAGTCATGAACTGTTTCTCTTCTGCAATGCCCCTCTGCCTCCCACCCTGCCTTGGACCCAGTCCACTATAGAATAAAACCTCTACAAACTGTGAGCCAAATAAACCTTCCCTCCCTTAACTTTGAGGGTTGAGTATTTTGTCTCAGCAACAAGAAAAATTAATCTGCCTTGCAAATATCTTGCCTCCTGGGCTCCAACTCTTAGTGGGAGTAAAATTAGGCAAGGTAGTCACCAGGTGGTGGTTACTGATGATCTGAATCCTGGCAGCATGTGCACTCAGCTTCTTCCTTTGTGAGGATTTAAACTTTCCCAAGATGATCTCTACCCTGGTCCTAGGCTATGAGAAGTGCTAGGACTAAGAAATAGCCCTGCTTCTCATTCTAAGCACCACTGTTACTAGATTTCATTGGATGGGCTTCTCCTTCAAATTGCCTGTTTTTGTTAGGGTTTTGGGGTACTTCTCATATCCATGTACCTTTGGAGCTTGCTGAATATTTTCCAAACATCTCTTGAGCACTGCTTCCTCTACACTGCCATAATGCTCCCTCCTGGTGGATGGTCTTATTGTGACCAGCCATTGTTCTAACTCATATCTAGCTAAAGGGAGATGGAAAAGTCATAAAAACAAACTCCAGAATTATGAGGGACATTTTGAACATAGGTTTTATCATATTTCAATTTTATATTAAAAGAAGTTATAAACAAAGTTGTACAGCAAAAAAAATGGCATTTTTTTTTGTTCTGAGAATGTTGTGCTTTTCTATGCCATATTCTGTCATGTACAATCAAGGGTGTTAATGGTAGAGTATTTCTAAAAAGTGTTCTACAATTTGTTTTCAGATTTTCTTCCAAGCTCCTTATCATGTGTCAAAGGAAAATTTTCAGAAAATTACTGGGACACCTAATCCCTCTTCAAATTGTTTCTTTTTTTTTTTTTTTGTACCAGGGATCAAACTTGGGAACTTCTGCTTGGGAGGCAGGCAGCAGAATCACTGAGCTAAATCCCCGGCCCCTTCAAATTGTTTCTTAGAGTGTTTGTTGACTAAAACATCAATGACTGCAGTTATCAGACCATTCTTCCAAGAATAACACCAACTTTGTGCACACACAAGCAAAGACAAATAGCTACAATTCTCTCTTGCTTAATAGCAATTGTAATGCATTATTTATTTCCATTTTAGATATGCTCATAGTGTGAAACTGAATTGGTGAAATGCAGTACATTGTAAACAGCCAAAAGGTGAGAGTATAGAGAAAATAAAAAGCACACTAGCTTTGAAGTTCAACAAAAGTGGTCTAAATCTCACCACTACCACTACCTGTGTGACCTTGAACACATCAGTTCACCTCTCTGAGCCTCAGTTCCCTCCGTATAGGATAAAGATAATAACCTGTACCTTGAAGTCATGTTAGGAGAAATGAATCAGATTGTACATGTAGAAACATCACGTATACACTGCTCTTCATCTTTCTTCCTCAGCTGGTCTTCTGGCAAACATTCAAGAGCAAAACATTCAATTGATTAGAACAAAGAAACTTCCTGCCTGCATCTTCCTTACACTTGGCATCATGCAAGTATCCAAGTTTACCAGTGCTGAAAAGGGAGGAAGAAGAGTAGGACAGCTTCTCTTATATGGAGTCCAATGGTGGAATTAAGTACTCACTCTCAGTTGATATGGAAAACTAAAGGACAACAGAGGCGTGAGCTACTCCCACAGAGAAAATAGTGCAAAGGTAAGGGTTGGAGTGCTCAGACAAAGCATTTAGCACCACTTTAAGGAAAAGATTTCTTCCAGTTAGTGCTCACATATCTCTAAAGGGTAAAGCACTCAGAACAGAACACTCGCTAAGAACTTTGTTTTCCTCTTATCACCAATTGTTTACAAAGTTGGAAAATATGGGTGTGAAAAGGGTTATAATCTTGTGCTTTTCTCCAAATGAAAGACCTCCTTGGTGGTTAGGTCAGGAAACTACTGATGGTACTCTGCCTGGTAAATACATGAGGAAAGGAGGCACAGGCAAGGGGGGGCCTCAGCTCTCACCCTCTTCCTCTGCCTTAACTCTACTGGAGCCGAACAGAATTGTTTGCAGTGAACCTCTCTCACCTCTCGAAGCACATATGCTCTTGCCTCTGCCCAGGATGGATTGCCTACTTTTTTCTGAATAGTTTATTTCCTCTCATCTTTAAAGAATCACTTCAAGATTAACTCATTTGAAAAGCTATTCCTAACTTGTTCAGGCTGCACTACTTTTTCCTGTTTGTCTTCAATGATGATGATAATAATAATGATGATGCTTACAATTTCTGAGTATCTATCATGTGTGAGTTGTTTGCACAGGGTACATAATATCATCCTCATAAGGTTTTCTGCAATGAAACTATTATATCCAGTTTCATGAAACAAGCACCCAGATGCCAGCTAAGTCTTCCAAGTCAACAGAACAGTTAAGTAGCAGTGTCCAGGATTGAATCCAGGTTTTTTTCTTACTCCAAAGCTCATACCCTTTTTTCTTTATTATACTTCCCTTATACATGACACTTTCTATACAACACATAGTAGTGTGTGTATTCCTGTGTGCACACACATTTGTTTTTCTATTATTTTTGTAGCCAAAATATGTTCTTAAGCATAGATATTAGATTTTTGTTCTGCGTTCTCAGTATCTAGAAAAGAAAAGTTCTTGATACTAGAGGTGACCTAAGTATTTGTTGAGTATATCAACAGTATAAAACAGTATAAAGTTATAAACAATTAAACATATTTTCTATTCATTTAACAAATAATTGTTAAGCATCTTCCATAGAACAATATTCCAAGTGTTAGATATATAGATGTAAAGAAAAAAGATACCTGGTTTCTTGGAGCTTACAATCTAGTGGTATTATAGGTTACTTCCATAAAACATATAATTTTACATAATAATATCAGAAGAACAAGAAAATGGTAAAGTCTGATGGCTGAAAAAGACTTTAGGATCATGAAATTCAGGCCATTTATGTTTTGTATGAGAAAGTAGAGTTGAGGAAATTAAGATGTTGCCTACAATAAAAAATATTTTAAAATCTCAACACCTTCACATTTTTGTTACTTGTAACCCTCTGGTTTCCATCTCATTTCTGCATGCATCCTGAGTTCTGGGTTATGCAAGAAGAAATGTGTGAATTCTTGCTTTGTTTGCTTTGTTGTGCTGAAGGAGATAGGAGACCTGCATTCAAGTTTATCACTTGATATTAAATTTAAATGAATTTAAATGAAGATAATGAGGGTCATCAACCTAGGAAGCATTAAAAAAAATTGTGAATGAATCAAGTCAGAGGAGAGTGCCAGATGCTAAATCAGGACTGAGATAAATAGAGTCTTGGAGACATGCTGAGGAGCTGTAGCCCAGGAGGAGGTCACGGTGTCCAGGTGACATCTGAGTGCTCCCAGCAGACAGATGTGAGTGCAGTGGAAGACAGGGGTCAGAAGTGACACTCACGGGGAGAAATTGCTTAAATACAGAACAGCAGCCTCTGCTCCTTACATAGATGAGGCCACAAGTGTTTATTTTCCCTAATGCTCAAAAAATTTGAAGATTTCCTCCATGAAATATCTTGCTGTCCCACTATATTAATATTTCAGGTTCACTGTATTAGTATTTGATAATTAATTTTATATATAAGAATAATCCACTTATATCCAGTTACAATGCTATTTAATTTTTCTACGCTGACTTTTTATTTCATGGAACCATATGAAATCACCAATATTCAATGATTTTTGACTGGTAAAAGTGACAATCTCAAGGTTCACCTTAAAAATGCGTATTTATTTATTCTTTTATCTATTATAGACATATTTCCTGAATCTTTTATTGCAAAGATAAGGATATCACTGCCCCTACTTTTCTCTCATGTTTTGTCAATCAAAGCTTTACTTTTGCCTGTCAAGATAGAGAGCTCTTATGTTTACTTCTGTAAACTTAGCTTAAAAGTTTAAGCTTTAGTTAATTCTGAAATATGAATCATAGTATATAATTTTATAACAAGTTCATTTCAGACTCAGATAAATAGAAATACTAATGGTATTTTTATATGATAGCAACAATTGGAAAAATTAATAAATATACATATGTTTACTATAGCATTAAAATAAATTACCCATGAAAAATATATGTAAGACCTACATTATTGTTTATATCTAGATGTCTCCCCAAAGCATCATGGACTCATAGGTGGGGCTTTAGGGAGGTGATTGCATCATGAGAGTATAATACTTATCAGTAGATTACTCCAGGATGAGTTTATAGCTAAATGTAATGCTGGAAGGTGAACCCTGATCAGAGGAGATAGGTTACTGGGGCCATGGCCTAGAAAGGTATATCTCCCTCCCTCCTCCCTTGAAGTCTGTCTGCTCCCTTTCTGCCATGCCATGAGCAACCCTCCTCTGCAATGCCCCTCTGCCATACCATCTTCCCTTGGAGCCAGCCAACTGTACACTGAAATGTCTCCAAACTGTGAGCCAGAATAAATCTTTCCTCTCTAAGTAGTGGGTGTCAGGTATGGTGTCCAGGAAGGAGAAAGTAACCAAGACACACTATGTTGAAAACTGAAAAATAAGGCTGGGAAGAATTAAGAAAACCTAAGTAAATGGAAGTAATTTAATATTGCAAAAATGTGATGTGTGGTTATGTTTTGTGTGTTTTATTGTAAATATTTTCTTAACACAATGAAAAGCAAGCCACATAGTAGAAGAGATTTTTCTGACGCATATGTATTATTTTATTTATTTATTTATTTATTAATTTCGGTGCCGGAGATCGAACTCAGATCCTTCCACTTGTGCAGCAGGTGGCAAAACCACTGAGCCAAATCCCCAGCCCGGCATATGTATTATTTTAAAAGACCAAATTTTATTTAGTATAAATAGAAGATAAATTTAAAAAAGAACAATAGATTAACAATGGTTAACTAGCTGGATACAACACTTAGAAGTACCTAAATGGTCCATAAAACATAAAAGACATCCAATTTAATTATCATAAAATGCAAATTAAAATCACAATACAATTACACATTCACCAGAATGACCCAGAAGAAATAATGATAGTCCTAGGTATTGGTCCTGATGTAAATACTTGATAATTGTACAGTAATTGAATGCAAACTGAAAGAACTGTAGCTCAAAACAGTTTGGTAGAATATTCTAAAGATGAACTTATGAGTATCTTATGATCCAGTGACACCACTCTTAAGCATGTTAAAATAAATCTGTACATGTATGTACCAAAATACATGTATAAGAATGCTCACAGCAATACTCTTCTTAGCAGTTAAAAAATTATTTAGTGATAAAAATGAATGTGTTTGAGTTAAACTCAGTATTAATGGATCCATAAACATAATATTGAGAAAAAAAAAGCATAAAACTCATAAACAGGTAAAACTTGTCACTGGTATGAGAAGTTATAACAGAGGTTTGATTCACAGTAGTGAATATAAAGGGACAAGAATCACCGCTTCTGGGATGCTGGATATGTTTCTACTTTATCTGGTTAGTGGCTACAAGGTATGTTCAGTTTGTGAAAATTAAGTCCCGCATTTATGATTTGTACAATCTTTGGTACTATTTTATATTTCAGTACAAGTCCACTTAAAATTACTTTTCATGTACAACCATACATAACTATATATTCATTCTAAAAATGTTGCATAAACATTTGGGGACAAAGGACATGTAAAATAGCTTTTTGAGATGATATCACAAGCACATTCTTAAATACACATACAAAAACAGTTTTCTAGTTTTATTGATGGGCTATTAAGATGACAAGGTATTTCAGAAGTAATATTCAAATATAAGAACTTCCGCATACCATTTATAAACTTATGTTCTGTTACATTTCAGGTGTGACATGCCTGCAATTGTCCCAGAAGTCAGCTCTTTTTTTTTTCCCTCTAATGTTTAAGTACCACATGACCTCTACTTAGTCATTAGTCCAACCCTCATCAGCCAGATTGACTTTCTTTTATTTATTTGTTTGTTTTTATTAATGTATTTCAAAATATTTAATAGTTGTGTTAATTTGGGGGAATTGGCATATATATATAATATCTTGATCATTTTCAATCACTTTACCCTTCTTCCCCTCCCCATCTCCCAAAAGTCTGTCTTTTTGTTTTCTAACATCTCTCCTTTATTTTGTTCTTTAATTAATTTACATTTTAGTTTTGTTATATAAGAGAAACCTTGCAATATTTTACTTTCTGTGTCTAGCTTATTTCACTTAAAATTATGACATGATTTCTTTCTTCTTTTTGCCTGAATAATATTTCGTTGTTTATATACCACATTTTCTTTATCCATTTGTCTGTTTATAAGCATCTTGGCTGCTTTCAGAGCTTAGCTATTGTGAACTGAGCTGTTTTAAACATGTATACACAATATAGTATAAAATTTTTAACTCTTTCAATAATATAACCAGGAGGGATACAACTGGGTCACATGGAATTTCTACTTTTAGTTTTTTGAGGAATCTTTACACTGATTTCTTTAAAGGTTGTACTAGTTTATATTCTTATGAATATGAAGATGTGCATCAGCATTTCTTCCTTTTTGTGTTCCTGATGATAGCCATTCTGATTGGGATAAAATGAAATCTCAAAGATTAGGAATTATATTTCTCTAATGACTCAGGATTCTGAACATTTTCAGAATACTTACTAGCTATTTGTACTACTTTAGAAGTGTCTATTCAGTTCATTTGCCCATTTTTGGATTGGGTCATTTGTGTGTGAGGGGGGATTATTATTTGAGTTCTTTAGGCATTCTAGATATTAGCCCTCTAACAGAAGAGTAGTTGTTTCCTTTGTTTTGCAGAACTTTGTTAATTTGATGAAACCCAATTTATTGATTCTTGATATTATTTCCTGTGCTATTGGAGTTCTGTATAGGAAGTTCTTGCTGGTGCCCATGGGATCAAACGTTTTCCCTATGTTATCTTCTAGTAGTTTCTAGAATTCTTACCTGAGCTTTTTCTTTTCTTGTTTAGTGAACTTCCACGAATTTTTTATGCCATAGAATAAAGTCTACTGTCTTTAGAATATCATACAATACTTTTAAGGATTTTATTAACCTTTTTGTTCAACACTCCTCTCCTGACTGTAAATGGATTGGTCTCTAGTTATAAACCAAACTTTCAGCTTCTCCTCTGTTCTCCTGTGTGCTTTTATGCATGCTTTTGTTTGTATTGAACCTCTTCTTTTTCTACTTGGAAACTTCCAATTTATTTTCCAGTAACAAGTTTCATTCATTCACAAATTCATTTCCTTATTGAACAGTTATTATGTGTCATGTATTATACTAATGTTTCTTTTTTTTTTTCTGGTACCAGAGAACGAACTCAGGACCTTGCACTTGCAAGGCAGGTGTGGCACCATTGAGCTAAATACCCAACCATGTATTATACTAGTATATCCAAATCAGGACTGGTCTAGTGCAAAAATATAACATGAAATCTTTGTCTAATGGGGAAAGGTAAAAATACTAAACTTTTATTACCTTTAAAAGTCATTACATAGGGATTTTAAGGGTATTAGTAAGGATGGGCCTTACCTTGGGGTGGCCTTAGCAAGTCTCATTTCACCATCCTTTTGCCTTTGATCATTGCTAAGGCACCTGCTGTTTAAACAGACACCCCACCCCCCCAAAAAAGAAAGGAAATGTGTAGTGTAATGTTTTGGTATCAAGGGAAAATGTATATGTATAGCTCCTGAACCAGAGTCTAATTTTATTTGTGTCATGTTTATGGTATGCACAAAGTGAAAACAAATAGTAGTATTTTGGTTGCTTACCAGTGTTCTATTAATCAGTGAGATTACATGACTAGGGAGTTCCTCCAATGGTGAGCAAGTTGAACTGAATTTCACTCTTTTACTGGCTGAAATTAGGTGAAATTTAAGGACTATAATGAAAAAAATAAATAAAAAACCAAAAAAACAAAACAAAACAGAAGGTTTGTTTGTAGAAATCAGAATGACCTAGGTCCTCATACTTTGCTGAGCTTTTATGAAATATATTTAAACTATGAGCTAAAACTCTTTAACTGTTTACAAAGTTCTTTTCATTAACTCAGTGGATGAGGTGCCAAGTAGTTGAAATGAATAACAGCAAGATTTTGGATCTATGTGTTTTATGTGTATTGAATTTATAATATGTATTTTAGAACTATAGCTAGGCAACAATAATTCAAAAGTAAACAAAAAATATAGTTCTTATACTCTTGAAGCTTGGACTTTAGGTGATCAAATATCTTTTGTTACCCCTTAATCCTTCATAATACAATGATGGATTTGACTCTTCTTTTTTAAATCCCACAGCCCTGTGTACACATCTGAATGACACCCTCTGGCATGTGATATTTTAATTGTTTGCCTGCCTATCTGCTTTACTTGAGCTCTTTAATGACTGGAGCCATAATTTACACATCTTTTAACTCTGGTGCTTCTAGAACAATCAATTTTCAGTGTCTATTTAACAAGAAATATTTAAATCAGGAAAAATAATAGAAATAGGTATGCCAAAGATGCTTAAAATTCCTTGAAGTCTGAGGGCCCTGAGGAGTACTGACCTTGGCAGAACAAGACCCAGGTTCTGGTTCCAGCTCACCTATCAAAGACGGGAACAGAATCTTAGCCAAACTTCTGTACTAGTATGAAACTTCACTTTTTAACTTCCTCACTAAAGCCCCACATATCCATCTAATTATTGAGTCCTTCAATTTTGCTTGATAAATGTAGATACTATCAATCTCTGCTACCACTAAGTTGGTTGTAAGAGTGTGAATCTTTTTTCCTGGACTATTGTAATAGCTATCAAACTGAGTTTCCATACCCCTGAATCTCCCTCAAATTCATCTTAAACAATGATACTGGTGTAATCTTGTTAAAATACAAATCATATATGTCATTTCCCTGCTCATGTACCTGTTAAAGATTAATGGTTATAAGTAGCATTTAGCCAGAGCATGGCCAATCAGGATGTAGCCTAATAGCTCTACTCTATCTTTTTCTTCTATTATGTCTACTCCCTAGTGAAACCTCTGGTATTCCTAACATTCCAGTCACAGTACTTTGACAACTTGAATTATCTGATGACATGTTATATCCCAATTTCTCTGATTAATTTTATTTTACCCATTGTTTAAGATTCAACTAGGGCATCATTTATTTCAAGAAAGTCCTTTGCACTTTTCCCTATAGGATTAGCTCAACATTTCTCATTTTTGTTCAGCATTGCATAACTGTATTGACGTTAATGAAAATTTCAGAATTTATTATTAAAGTTATTATATTTTCTTACATTGTTGGAATTATCTATTTGTATATTCAATCATCCTGGTGGGATATAACCTGGTGGAAGTTAGAGACAATGCTGGAAAATTTATTATCTTTCAACAAGACAGTGAATAAGAAAATTTTAGTATGCAACTCCAAATACTGAAATATAAATTGTTGTTTCTTGATGTTTATGGCAGTACTAGTGGGAGAGTTAAAGCTATCCCTCAAATGAAAGAGCACTTGTGCATAATCTTTATACTTTATTCTGCTTCTCTGTTACCAAAGACTAGCTTTCTAATAAGGCTGGAACACTCTGGCAGCTTCCAAACTATGTAACTCATAGACTTTTAGTTACGAAGAAAGCTGCATCCTTTTTTCAGTTCCTGCTGAAAAAGTTACTCTGGAAAGAGCTTTGATTGGTTTAGTTTAGATCAAGGGCTCACTGCAACATAAATCAACTCTGATCAGGAAACAGTTTTTGTTTATTTCATCTTTTATTTTTTCCCCTTTAAAAAATTTTAGCAAAATGCATATTATTAATTTCACTGTCTGAGCCAGTTTTAACCATACAGTTCAGGAGTGTTAAGCATATCTATATTGCTGTGCAATGTATCTCTATAACTTTTTGTCTTACAAAACTATAACTCTATACCACTAAAAAGTAATTCTTCTATTTCCCCCTTCCCTGACAACCACATTTCTGCTTTATAATATACCATCTCACTCTTTAAATATTCCATATGAATGGAATCATATAGTATTTGTCTTTCTTGTATAATTCTGCATAGTATTCCACTGTGTGTATACATATTATCATTTTATTTGTAAGTGGCCACTTTGGTTGCTTCCACTTCTTGACTATGGTGAAGAATGCTGCAATAAATATAGGTGTGCTTTGAAATACAGGTTAACTTTTAAAGTCTTCTTTGAATTCTTTTGGATGCATATCTAGAGGTGGGACTGCCAAGTCATATGGAAATTTTACTTTTATCTATTGAATAACCTCCATACTGTTTTCCACAGTGACTATAAATATTTTACATTATTATAAACAGTACAAAAAGGTTTCACCTTCTCTGTATTCTCACCAACATCTGTCATTTTCTATACTTTTAATAGTGGCCATCCTAATGAGTATTAAGTGATATCTCACTGTGAATTGTGTTTACATTTCCCTTACAATTAATGATGTTCAGCATCTTTTCATATGCTTGTTGTCTATTGGTATATTTTCTTCAGAGAATAGTCTGTTCAAAGTTTTCTTGATTTTCAGTCAAGTTTTTTGTTGCTGAATTGTGGAAGTTCCTTATAAATCTCTATATAAAAGTATTTATCAATATATATGGTTTACAAATACTTTCTTCCATTCTCCAGGTTAGTTGCTTTTTTCATTCTGTTGATTACGTCCTTTGTGGTGCAGAAGATTTTAAAGCTTAGCATAGTAATGATTGTCTATTTTTGCTTTTGTTTCCACTATTTGTAGTGCAGTAACCAAGAAATCTGTCCTATCCAACATTCTAAAGCTTTTCTCCTTTGTTCTCTTTTATGAGTTTTATAGTCTTAAATATTGCATTTAGGCCCTTATTTTTTAATTAATTTTATTGGTACACTTTTGATATACATAATGACTATATTTATCTTATGGAATTTTTACCTGTACATAACATATTTTGATTCTCCTTTTTTTTTCAATTCCCTTCCCTTGCCTTCAACTCTTCTTCCCCTCCCTGTTTACAAAAATTTCCTTCCATTTTTGTCCTTCTACTTTTTTCCTTTTCCTTTCTTTCCCTTCTCCCTCCCCTCATCTTTTGTTCCCTTTCCCATATGAAGTTCCTATTTCCCAATGTTGTGCCCAGATCGCAAAGTCCCCAAAGACCACCAAGGAGCCGTTTTCGATGTAAACACACGAGGGTCGTTTATTCAAGCTCGAGCAGGGGCACTCAACCGTCACCGACGCAATGGATCAGGATTGAGAGCCCCAAATTCCATATCAGCAGGGTTTTTATTGTGGCTACCGCGAAGTTTGGGGATGTTCCATTTAGCAGTTACATGATTGGTTGATATTTAGCAAGCATGGGGGGTTGAGGGGTGGCTACATGTAGAGTTTATGGGAAAAAGGAACAATCAGCACATTGACAGAATGTTCTATAGATAATGGGCCCGGGAGCATCTGTTTTCTGGGCAGACAGAGGATTGAGTTAGGAGCTGTGTCTCTCTTTTTTTAATCTGTTGTCCCACAGCAAGGACATTTTAACATTAGTTTATGGGCACAAAGGAGACTAGGGGAATAGTTGACTTCAGTGAAGTGGAATTTATGTCAAGGCCACTTTACTGTCTTATATTTAAGAAGGGGTCAAACTTTAAAATGGAGTTAGTTAGGTCTCACACCAATATCTATCATCTATTTTAGTCCTTATTTACTCTTTCAGTTTCTCACACAAGAGAAGCAATGAGATATTTAAACATATGTGTCTTTAATCTATGTTGAGTTAATTTTTGTAGATGGTGCAAAGATTCCAATTTCATTCTTTTGTATGTGGATAACCAGTTTGTTCAATGCCATTTATTGAATAGGCTGTCTTTTACCCATTTTTTTCTCTTGGTACCCTTGGCAAAAATCATTTGGTCATATAGTCAGAATTTATTTCTGCATTATTATTCATTGATCAGTACATCTTTATTCTAGTACCACACTTTCTTCATTACTTATGCTCTCCTATATTTTCAAAGTCTACAAGTGTGAGGCTTGCAACTTTGTTCTGCTTTTTCAAGGTTGCTTTCACAACTTTGGGGTCCCCTGAAATTCCACGTGAATTTTACAATTTTTTCCTATTTGTGAACAATAATGTCACTGAGATTTTGAGAGGGATTACATTGAATCTGTAGATCACTGCAAGTAGTATAGACATTTTAGCAACATTGAATCCCCCAATCTACATGCACAGGATGTTTTTCCATTTAGTTGCAACTTCTGTGATTCCTTTTAAAAAAACATTTTGCACTTTTCTTTGTGTAAGTCCTCCATCTCCTTAGGTAGGTTTACTTGTATTTTTCCTTTTTGATACTACAATAAATGGTTTTATTCCCCACAGGATTCAAACCTGAGATAATAGGACAGCACTAAACAAGAGGGCGTATCAGTGATGGAGGGGTACAGTGTGAGGAAGAAATTGTTTGAAAAGAAAGAAAATGCTCTTCCCAGAGTAAAAGAATTTTGTTAACAAAAACCACTATGTATTTATTACAGCAGCTCTTTAAAGGATGATGATGATTGATGATGATAATTATATTAATATTATATTAATGACATTATATGCCACAGATTCCTTGTGAAGCAGTTCCAACATACAACAGATCAATGCAAAAATTATTGCATTAGATGTGCTTTGGAATAGATAAACCACAATCATAAGAACATAAATTCTGCTAATTGGGTTATAGAAATGTGTGGTACCTTATGGTTTTACCTTCTAGTGATTATATTCATTTTTAAATCTGAAGCAATCATATCACAAGAGCATCATGTCTAGTAGTGGGTAGGAAATATACTGTGTGCCTTATATATGAAATATATATCAATATATATCTTGTTTTATAAATACCTATATAACCTGCATATTTACATATAACAGTACTGATTTACTCTCCCATAACATCTCTATGAAATAAAGAGATAATGCATGAAAATTGTTTAATATTGTGAGAAAACTAGAACCATACATATATTGAATTTCTTTTCTCTGGAGAGAAGGAAGATTTTAATAGCCTTGATGACAGGTGAGACTCCTGGAACAGTCACAAATTATCAATGTATTAGGTCACCTCAATTTCTATTTAAAAAATGTGGTTTTCTTTCCAGCACCCTCTGGCTCCAGTTTGTAGTATTGAAAAAATGCAAATTAGCTTGTATTTGTTTAAAAGGAAGAAGAAAAGTACCTCCAGGTAAGAAATTGAGTTGAACAGTTCTACCAGGGATCTGAAAAAAGAAGCTTGTCAGATATATAAAAGTCATTGCTAACTTAAGGCCATGAAATATTCTTTTCCATATCAGATGTGAGTTAAATACAATGTGGATGGGGGGGGGACCAGCACTTTAAAATAGGTCTTTTATTGGTGACAAATACAGAATGTAAATTGGGAGGTGAATAGGATTTGTGAAGATATAAGATTGTAATTTTGCACAGAGCACCGAGTGAGTGCAGTTTAGCTCAGTGATAGCCAAGCTTCATAGTTCTCTGCTTTGGAAAGCAAAAGAAGACAAGATTGCAGAAACCTCTGAATTGGTTTCATTTCAAGTATGTAATGGGCAAGTTAGCTAAGTACTTTCAGGTGGTTCTCCCATCATCCCATCTAAGTTTTATTGGTCCCATTTTATAGATGAGAAATTAAGCACACAGCTGTACAATAGGACATCTGTTTCACTCCATAGCTCATGTCCTTTCATGGTACCACCTGCTCCAGGAGTGAAAAATCTACACTCCTCTAGATTCAGCAAATAAGTCCATCCCAAGACCTAGGCATAGTATAAGGGCTAAATTGTCCTAGTCTCTGGGCCACACAGAAATAAGACACAGTTCTTCTGGAAAATAGACTTACTATTCTAAGCCCAAAGCAGACTGTACTGAGTATAGCTATAACGAGGATACAGACGGACTCTTCAAAAGGAATATTCCTGAACATGTGATTTTCTTTCTTATGCTTGTGGCTTCATACATGTCTTTCTTCTCCCATTTCTTTTAAGTGATTTAAGGGTGCTTACTCTTTGGAGAGTTACTGAATAATTCAGATGCCCTTTTCAAAATGTTATTTTAACATGGACAAATACCATGTAGTAAAACCTCTACTGTGTGCTGAGGAAGATACAACAAAGTATAAGATTTGATCCTACTCATTACTAACTGGGAAAAGAATGGGAGTTTAAAGTCAGACAAAGGCAAATTAAAATCTTGCTTCATCCATTCACCTGCTGCATGACCACAGCCAAGTCACAAGCTCCCTGACCTTGCATTTCCTCCCAGACATTTACAGGGAAAACATGCCAGACGGCAATCTGTGGTAAGAATCTCCCACATTCTCCACCACAAGATGTTTCTATCCAAAGGAGTACATTATGGGGAGACCAAACATCTGACTCAATCTCAGGAGACAGTGTTTACTGAACTCTAGACCAACCCTTATAGGAGAAAGAAAACCATCTCAAATTAGACACAGACACATTATATCAAAAACTGTTCTGTAGTGCAAGTTATGACAAGGAAGAGTGAGAAATTCCAATTCTCAAAATATAGTTGCTAAAAAATTTCCAAAGCAATCATGTCTTGTGGGTGTTGAGGTAAGAAGCATTATAGGTAGAGAGAATCAATTGTCTTTTCTACCAGTGTTACCTGTCAGAGGAAAATAGTGGTTTTCCTAAGTCAGAGAGATGTGGGTTCAAATCCCACATTGACTTTTTTTGCATTGACTTTTACTACTTTTTTGTAATCCTGGCTAGTCTTGATACCTCGGTTAAATTTCTTTGCAAATGTATATCAAGTATAGAACAAGAAGCTCAGCACATATAATTAAACACTCAGAATAGCAGGTATCTTTGGCTCTCTATGCAGGTTGGTTTTATCTTACTCTAATTGCTTCAGGCACTAGAGGGATTCATGAATAGTTTACATGTTTATAAAAGGTCTTCTTACATATCCTTTACTTGAAGCCAATCTTACTGATCTTTTTGTCTTTTAAGTGTGGAGAAGTGAAGAAGTCTATACATCTTAGAAGACTATATTTTTATCTTGATTTGGAATGTTAGATATTTTTAAGTAAATAGAACAAAAATATATAAATATGTATTGAAAACAATTCTTCAAAATTACCCCCAAATCAATGGGAACCATATGTAAAAATTTGCATTCTTCTTGGTAACCTCTCCCATATGTCTAAAATCTAAGAGAAAAAAATGTGCCTACAGACCTGGTCCCAAAGCCCTACCTGATGAAAATTCTATTAATATTCCAATTGGGAAGATGCTAAATATTTTACCACTGTAAGTTCTGCAAACACTAGTATTTCCCATGCTTCTGGCAATCCATAGCTTCTAAATATTTCATTTTCCTGGGTATCATGGAATACGTGAAATGAGTCTCTGATGCCAGATTTCCCAGATCTCAGAGATCTGTAGGTCTTGATGTGAACACTGAATAGTGTTAAGAAAGGTAACTTTTATTTTCTCTGGAGGTGTATTGTTGTTTTCTTTTAATGAACCTGAAAAGCAGCTGAGGAAATGTTAATAAATGAGTAGGCGTCCTCTGAGATTCTTAGAGTAGATTTACGTATTTACCTAAGTTTGTATGGATTTTCAAAGTGTAATCTATATAAAATTTTTAAGAGCTAAGAAAGAAGTAGCTCTTGAATCCATTCAAAAGCAAAACCGCCATACCAGCATAAATGAAATGAGTAGTAGTATCCTCTTCTATTTTTAATGCTCAAAGTATTTTCAGTTCCCAGAGAAAATAGACTTTTTTAGTTTTTGAGACAAAGGCAGGCAAATAAAATGTTCAGAACACTAGAATTGAGTTAGACTAACAGCAGAAGATGGAGAAGATGGGATTAGGCAAAAATATCACTCAGAATCCTTGTTACAGCATGGCTACAGACAGTCACCAAGACTATAAGGGCTGGAACAAGAAATAAGATCTATTTTCCATCTCAGGATTGATAATCTTTAAGTTATTTTTCATCTATGGATCTATGTTCTATTCCTGAGATGAAAAATTATTTCAACTATTCAACTAGATAAACTAATGAATACAAAGAATTACCAACTCTGTATGTTTCAGGGACAGTAAAAATTGGAGCAAGATGAAATAAACCTTTCACCTTCAGGGAAAGTCTGCATGAGGCAAAATGATCACACTGGTCTCTATTCTTCAAATTCACTACACTTCCTCATTCCTTAAATGTGACATGCTAGCATCAGCCACAGGACCTTTGCACGTGCTATTATTTCCTTCATTGGAAAATCATTTCCCTAACTCTCTCCCTCTACTCTTCTTCTCATATATTTCTGGTCTTCCTTTGATCTCAGATCACTCAGCTCCTTAATTACTTTCCCCAAATCTCCTCAATATACAAAAATGCCTGAAAGTGCCTTCAGTTGCACTTTCACATTTTCTTTCTTTCTGCTTTAAAATTAATGTGTGACCTAAATGTTTTCTCATTCTAGAGTGGATTCCACAAAAGCAGGGGCAAATCTGGCTTTGTTTATCACTGTGTTCAAGGCACTGAGCTTAAACCCTGACACATATTAAGTACTTAGTAAATATTTGTCAAAGAACTAAATCAATGAAAAAACCCTGCACATTGTTTCCAGAATTCTAATAAAAAATATTGTTCAGGGGCTGGGGATTTAGCTCAGTGGTTCTGCCACCTGCCTGGCAAGTTCAAGGTCTTGAGTTCGATCCCTGGAACCCCCCCCCCCAAAAAAAGAATATTGTCCAAATCTAAAGAATATTGTCCAAATCTTGTTCCTGTTTTTTAAATGAGTTAAGGAATGTCAGTTTCTCTAGTTCTCAATTATGCTTCCCAATTTTTAAGTGACCATTACTGTAATTTCTGTTAATGTAATATATGGGGAGAAAATGTAATGGAAGCACAAAAGCAGGCAAGGGTGCCAAGGGTGTAGTCACACTAGGAGTTCTTCACATACTGAGGACCAGGAGATCCACAGATACATGTGTAATCTCTGCTTTATTTTTATTATCACATTTTTTAGAAGTTTATATTTCCTATTTAGGTGTTTTGCTTTCTGGGGGCCTTTGTTTCATGCAAACACTCTCAGGAAAGGAGCCACTGGGACCAACACTGGGGCAAGAATTCTAATAACCAGGGCACATTTGCTGAAACTAGACACCCATATTCAAAGAGAAAGTAATTACAACAGCCTTCAACAGGGGAATGGGTTGCCGGAGGAAAAAATAAAGTGTATACATTGCTGAGGATATTCAAATGAAGCTGATTCTATTTATGAACAGAGGGTTTACAGAATGTAGAGGGTTTATTGCACTGGGTGGAAAGATGCAAAGGTTGGCCTCCTTTTGACCATAAGATCCTTGAACTTCTGGAGCTGACTCCAATGAACTGGAAAGGAATGCTTTTAAGATGCAGATAAAAGGCACAGAGGGAAAGACTATGTCTGGTACAAGTCTAGAAAATGTCATTTGCTAGCTAAGTGATTTGAGCAAAAACTTAACTCTTCAATCTATTCTCATTTCTTAATAATGGCTCTTAAAAGGATTTTGGGATAATCCTTATAAGATTTTAGAATAATCAAAGCAAAGAGAAGCTGTTAACTTTTATATAAACTACATAAAACTATGCATATATTTTTAATGTTATTATATCTAGGAAATTTTTAGTGCTTAATTGTTGTATAGGTTCATTGGGTTTGGAAGAAAGTTCTTCATAAGTTATATCAGGCTGAGATACTGTTATTCCTTTCTACCTCAATGTCCTAAAGGCAGAGATAGGATGGAATCATCAGGGTCATTTCAGTTTTCATGAGTTCAGTTCGTTCTTGGATCAAAAGAGCATAATCTCTTCATTACAACCACTCACAATAGAAAAAAAAAGTGTAAATAGGATACAGTTGCCACAAGTCATGAAATTAGCTTAATGATTTTTTAAGGCTCCCTTATGAAAAGTGATTATTTGAAAACAATGCAAAATAGAACTTTCTTATATCTGGCAAAAATCTCAGTTGTTTTACCTCTGCAATAGGCAGTCAGCTTGTCTCTCTCTGCTCTTTCCTTTTTCCTCCATCATCTCATCATTCACTCATTCATTCATTCTTCTAGTATTTTTCAGCCTCTGCTCTGAAGCAGACGCTGGATCGTGTGCTAATGACAAGATGAGCAAAACAGATGCTGTCCCTGTACCATAAAGCTTATATTCTGTGCAGAAAGACTAATAATAATAATATTAATAATAATAATAATAAACTCTTTTAAACTAAAAGTAGAATTATGAGGTGATAGAGATATGAAGGGAGTTTATACAGGAATGGAGACTAAGTAATAGATCAATTCATCTGGTCCTGCAGAACAAGCATGGCTTAGCTGTAGATAGAAAAACTGAGCAGAGATCTGAAGAATAACTAAGTTGGAGAGATAAAAAGAGGCCCTGGGTTCATGTATACCTACGCAAAAATCCCAATTTCCATAGCAGTGACTTTCATTCTCAGCCAGCACTCACATGGTGTGGAAATTGACAGAGAGAAGGAGAAACTCCACAGGCTTTCCCAGACCCCTCAGCTGAATAGGGAAGAGAAATATGAGAACATTTATGGTCTTGGTGAGGCTATAATGCATAAAATCCATAAGCTTGCTCAGAAAAAAATGTAGAAACAAATAACATTTCAGCTAGTGTCTGAAGATGCTGTTTCCTTTCTGAATATTTATCTTTACTAGTGAAGAAACTTCCTACCAAGGACACTTTCTGTCTGACTTATCAACTACAATTCACTGTATGCATTTTAAATCTAATTTTAATCATTCCTATGTCCTCTACCACACACACACACACACACACACACACACACACACACACGCACGCACATGGGCAAGAAAAAACAAACAGCCTAGTATTTTCCCATTGTCATAATTTTCTCTTATCCATATCTTACTCCCATTTCCTTATTTCTTCCCTTTATTACTTACCATTTAAGGCCTTTTTGCTACGCACTTCAGAAATTTCGTCCCATTTTTAACTAATTCCTTTGAATCCTCCAACTTTAGGCAGAAATTTTCTACCTATCTAATACCAGCTAAGTCAGTTTTTTAGAAAGGCTCTAATTCTACTCCTTCTGATTGGACATTAGAATCAATAGAGGCGCTTTTTATTACAGATACTTAAGCCTCACGCCCAGAATGGGGTTGACATATATCCCTTTCATACATATATATGAGTATTAAATTCCTCAAGTAATGAATGTACAGAAAACAACAGCAGAGTGTTTCAAGAGCAAGTATTTAGCTTTTCTTTTTTTTTTTTCTGATTCTTTTACAAGGTTAGGTGCACAATATTTTCTCAATAAATATTGAATTAAATAAACATGCCAAACCTTTTTTATTCATTAACTCCACAAAAAGTCATCAGGCTCTCATTTCTTTTTCCAGAACTGTTTTGGAGAATTTGGTACTCAACATTTCCTGAAGAAAATATAAAGTCATTGCTCTAAGCAGCTTTATCCTTGCACTAGCCTCATTTCGTGTTATCAATAATAAAGCTACAAACACTAGCCCTGACAGCACATGGAAGTGTATTTCCCAAGGCTGATAAACAATCCATTTCCTTAGCCCCAACAGAATAACAGACATGCTGACTTTGAATGAGGTTAATGAACAGGGCAAATAAGGTAAGAAGGGAAGAAATCCCACATACTCGACTTAAACAGTAAATCATTTCATGATAATATAATCACACTGGAGCTGTACTTATACTGTGAATTTTAGAAGTACCATTTTATTAAAAGACTTCAGGAGCATTAATAATCATAATTAGTCAGGAAAGACATTTGATTCTGTGTCCAGTTCAAATCATCATGTTACAGAGTTTGACATGATCACTATAGCATCTAGAGTCAGTTTCTACATATATTTCTTCCAGTTTTACAGTTGTTGTAACAAAAAGACTAGACTCACAACTTACATCAACAAGGAAGATACAGGAATCCTTCCCCACCCACAAGCACTTCAAAAATCAAATCAAAAAAGAAATCAAAATCAAGTCAAATAAATAAAGCTTCATGAGGACAACAAATTATTTCCATTTTTACCTGTGTTCTAGATCATGGCTTTGGGCTTTAAGAACCCACATTTCTAGCTCACTTGGTTAATGAGAATGTGGTTGGAGCAGATGTAGAATTTATCAGTTATATGGATTGTTTAACAAGTCATTTAATGTTTCTGAGATTTTGCTTTCTCACTCTTAAAATGAAGATAGAAGTACAGGTAGCTGCTATAGAAGTTAGTCATGGCACACATCTGTAATCCCTGCTACTTAGGAGGCTGAGGCAGGAAGACCACAACTTTATGGCCAGCTTGAGTAATTTAGCAAGATCCTGTCACAAAGTTTTAAAAGTGTTGACTTTTTACCTCAATAGTAGTTGTGCTTGCTTAGCACATGTGAAGCCCTGTGTTCCCCCAGTACTGAAAAAAAAAGAAAGAAAAGAAGAAAAAAGTAAAGAAAGCAGATGGAAGAAAGAAAAATAACTGCTGCTGTACACTGGTAGAGTTCATAATGTTTACAAAACATATTACAAAACATTTGACATGTTAAGCACTCAACCAGTGGATATTATTAGGAAGTCAAAAGTTAAAGATAATAGGAAATAGGGAGATAGATCTCTTGCAACAAGGAAGGGGACCAGGAGATGGAGGGAAGGGAAAAGGAGGAGAGGGAAAGGGGATGGAAAAAGAATTAAGATGTGTTATGTACATGTACCAACTCCCCACAAGAAATGTAATCATTGTGTACTGAAAAAACATACTAATAAAAATAGAAATCAAAAAAATAAGGTATATATAACAAAAAAGAATTCAAGTAGTATAGAAAGTTTTATAATAAGGAATGTCTTCCTATTACCCCAGAGCTATTACTGACACATAATATTCTGAAGTTTTATATGTATACCCTTCTAAAGTTTTTGTTTCTATTCTGCTACAATTTTGGAAGTCTTTATAATTCTAATGCAGTGGGCCAAACTTGCAAACACTTGGTTTCTGGCAGACTAAAATGCTTTTTGTAAAAATAAATCTGAGGCTTGGGACTTAACAGAAATTCAGGAAGAGCTTCTGTCTGCCACACAGCAGTTTAGAGGGGCGCCTCATTCACAAGAGGGTATGAGATCTGTGTGCTCAGCTGCAAGTGTGATTGGATTTACAAATGAGCAAAATAAGAAAGATCAAAGCTCTGCTATTAAGCAGATTGAAAAGCCTAGAGCTTGATCTTGCACAAAAAATTGCTCCTTGCCCCAAATTTTCTAATCTTGACCTCATAGAAGGGATTTTATATTTAAGACAATGTTATCAGGATGCAAAACTCAATCTAAGGCCACATTCTACTTTATCTTAACATAGGTGAACATGCCTTTGGTGGATAAATTGGTAACTGTATGGAAATTCCAGACATTAAACAGAATTTTTAATTCCATTAAATTGGTGTTCAGTACAGCACATTGAGTTTTGTAAAAACTAAAGAGAAGCTCAGGCTCACATACTTATTCTCAGTTAATCAAAGTCTCATTTTTCCCAAATGGTAAGAAGTTTGTGATTCTCATATTTGTGCCTTTAGTGCCTGGCACTGTGCCTATCACATATCAATTTACATGGTGAATAATACTTTTAGACTCAAAAGTAAATTTGCAGTTTGTGCCAAGCTATAACCTAAATTGATTTCACAGCTGTACAAGAATGTTTGGGAAATCTAAAATTGACAATACATGGGCAGAAAATGAGGTTCTCACCTTACTGATTTGTATTATTCAGGAACAACATTGCCCTGATTGAGGTGGTGAGCTTTTTCTTATCCTGAATATTAAGAAGACTGGAACATTTTGAAATGTTTGTTTATTAGAAAATTTACCATGTATGCACTGCTATCTTGGAACTATGTTGAATGCACCAGAAATGCTCACAATTGAATCTGTAATGGAAAGCATTTAATCTTAGTAAGACAGGAGGTGTTTCAGTGTATTTCAATTCCCTAAGGTTATGATAATGCCATCACTGATATATGCACCACCATGTATTCCCTTGGCTCCATGATTATTCTACTTAAGAATTATCTATGTCTCTAGTTCCTGAAATGAATCATTTTCTCCTTTATTTTTAGGTCTTTGTTTATGCAAGACCACATTAGGAAAATGCTGTCCTTTTTCTCTTTTTTCTTTGAGGTACTCCCATTAGCACTTGAGTTAAAACATGCATAGTTTCTCTGGAATGAGATCCTGAATTCCTAAGACCTTGTTTGCATGTCCTCTCTGTGTGCTCCCTAGCACCTATGCTTGCTGCTCACAGTTGGCAGAAATTAATTTCTTTCCTTATCTAGGAAGCATATTCATTGTCCTTCTTATTTTTTTAATCCGGTAGTGGGGATCGAACTCAGGACCTTGGCCTTGCAAGGCAGGTGCAGTGCCATTGAGCTAAAACCATTTGTTCTCCTTTTCAAGTGAGCTTAGACAGAGCCTCAGAATTCTCTCCCCAGTTTTGTTGCAATCTTGAGGTGTAATTGACATACAGTATATATGTTATACAATATATAGGTTTAAAGATATGTTTTGATATAATTTCACAAATGTGTACACCCTCAATGTCATCATCAAAATTAAGATAATATATGGAGATAAAATGTTAGAATTTTCACATTAGTTGGCATAAGAGAATCCCTGTAACTCTGCAAGTGAGAAGAATTAAGAGTTAGAAAGGAGAGAGAATATTTTGAGAAGAGGAAAATGGAATAGCTCCAGAAATTAAGAAAAAGTTGACAGAAAAACTCTAACAATCATGGAGAAATATAAAGAAATATAAAAATGCAGAGGAAAGTATGAAGCTGTCCATCGTGCCAACCCCAGCTCCCAGGGTGAGGAGAACCCAACTCTACAACCCCAACATAAGCCTGGATGTATACTGAATAACTGACTAACAGCTCTAGTCTTAAAAGAAACCCACAGTTACTTCAAGCTGTAAATTCAATGAAGGGATTTAATTTGAAAGTGGCTCTTCCTGTAAGGCAGGCTAGCTTTGGAGAAAATACCATCGCAGTGCTCAACACATCACAGTATTTTGACCAGGAGCCATGTTAAGAAGGGGCATATTGTTTGGGACTAAGCTACACTGAGGACCAGAAGTCATAGAAAAATCACACATTGGGGTCTCTGGGAACACACTGTCACAGTGACTGGGTAGGAGACATCTCCAAGACACCATCAAGCAGAGGGGCAGATTAGTCACATGCCCTCTGAGAAGTTTAAGCAGGGAGGATCGTGGACAGTGGAGAGCATGGTGGTCAGCAGCATTGGCCTCTGTGGTGTGGAGCGAGACACATTGTGTGTGGTTTTCTGAGGGGCCAGAAGACAGTGGATTCCTTGGTTCCCCTAACTGCCCACTGCAGGACTGAACTCAGTGGTCTATTTGGTTTCCCTAGATCTCTGATATGTTTAAGGATATGCCTACACTTGCATTTGTGCTTCTTCCCCATGTATATAGAAGAGTATCTGTGGTACAGTGGATCACCTAGGTAACCAACAAGCCTCCAAGCTAGTTGAAGTGAGCAGTGACTCCAGGTGCACAGAAGGAAGCCAATAAAGCCTCCGGAGGGAATATAGTCCTGAGGTAGACAACAGAGCACTGAATGGCCATACCCAGTGGGAAAGGCAGGGCAAGGCTCAGCCTTCATACAGCACCAGCCCGTTAAGCGGAAATGGTGAGGAAACATGACAGGGACCAAACATGACTCATTATACCCCCTGAATACTTGTTACGTTCCAATATTACAAGCCGAAAAGAAACTTTTCCAATCCAACATCCTTCCTTGGAAGAACATTTTTGGATTCTCTCTCTCTCTCTCTCTCTCTCCCTTCTTTCTCTTCTTCCTTCCTTTCCTCCTCTTTCTCCTTCTCCTTCTTTTTCCTCTCCTCCCTCCTCTTCTACGCAGGATGCTTTGTTGCTGTTTCCTTTTTATTTTTATCTAATTTTAAAATTCTTTAATTGGATTTTTATCTCTTGCTTTTAAATTCCTTTTTAGAGTTATATGTTTGTGATACATAATAATTAACATTCATCTTGGGAAATTGGTACATATACCTATCGCCTTTTGGTCATTTTAGAATCCACCCTACCCCCTCTTCCCTTCCCTAGATTCTCTTCTTCTCTCTACAAAGTCTGCCTTTTTGCTTCTTCCTGTCTCTCTTTTATTTTGTTTTTGAAATTACTTGTATTTTTTGTTTGCCATACTAGAAAAACCATGAAATATTTAACCTTCTATTTCTGAATTATTAGTACTCCATTGTGTATGTATTTCACATTTTCTTTATCCATTCATCTGTTAATGGGCATATAGGCCACTTCTACAATTTACCTATTGTGAATTGGGCTGACATAATCATGGATATGAATGTATTACTGTATCATGTAGCTTTTAACTCTTTCAGAAGATACTAAGAGAATGTATAGTTAGGTCAGATGAAAATTTCTATCTTTAGTATTTTGATTAACCTTCATACTGATTCCAATAATGGTTGTACTACTTTACATTCCCATCAATTACAGATAAGTGTTTCTTTTTCCACACAACCATGCCATCATTTATACGTTTTTTAGTCCTTAATGATAGCCATTATTACTGATGTAAGATAGAAACTTAATGTTGTTTTTATTTGCATTTTTGTAATGGCCAAAGACTTTGAACATTTTTCATATAGTTATTGGCCATTTGCGTTTCTTCTTTTGAGACATGTCTATTTATTGTGTTTGCCCCTTTTTGATTGGGTATTTTGAGGGAGTCTAATTTTTTTTCTTTACATATTCCAGATATTTTTCCTCTGTCCAAGGAGTAGCTGGATATTTTTCCACATTCTGTAGTTGTTTCTTCATTTTTTGGGTGCCCCACCCTGTGTGTGAGTGCTACCCACCCTAAGGCAGAAAACCTGGATGGAATATAAGGGACAGAAAGAGGACTGCTGCTGCTGCTTCTGTTGCTACTGCTTGTCTTTGGCTGCCTCCTGCTCACTCTCCAACACCCCTAGCCCGTGCTGCCCTGTCTTGGAGCCATCTGATTATGAACTGAAACTTCTACAAAGTGTGAGCCAAAATAAACTTTTCCTCCTTTAACTTTAGATGTTGGGTATTTTGGTTCATCAATGAGAAAAGTTACCAAACTATATGTTGCTTGCAGGAGATACAACTCCTCCATAAACAAATAAATAGGCTGAAAATGAAAGTACGGAATATAAAACTCCATGTAACCAGAGCCCAAAAGCACACAAGAGTATCTATCATATATTCAAACAAAGTGGATTTCAAGCAAACACTGATCAGAAGAGACATAGAAAGTCACCACACTTTGATAAAGGGAAAAATTTAACAGAAACAGATAGCATATATAAATATATATGCAGCAAATTTTGTGACCCAGTGTCATAAAACAAAAACTACTGAACATAAAAAGACAAATAGACACCAATAAAGTTATGCTGGGGGAGGGAAAGATTTCAATACCTCACTTTTACAAAGAGACAAAAAGTCAATTTAAAAAATCAGAGTTGAACTAGACCATAAAAAATGGACTTAACACATATCTGTATAATGTTTATTCAATAAGAATAGACCAACATTTTTTTCAGTAGCATATGAAACTTTCTACAAAATAGACTCTATTTTAGGTAACACAGAACGCTTAAAAAATACAAAAGAATTTAAATAATCTCTTGCATACCATTGAATCATAGTGGAATGAAGCTTGAAAATCAACAGCAAATAAAACCTCAGACACCATGGAAGCACATGCATATATTAATTAATACACTCCTCATTAATCAATGGTTCACAGAAGAAACCAGGAAAGAAATTTAAAAGTCCCTAAGTCAAATGACAGTGATAGCACAACATGCCAAAACCTATGGGGCACAAAGAAAGGACTTTTATGAGGGAAGTTTATAGCTATAAATGAAGACATTATAAAAACTGAGCAATTCCAAATAAATAACCCAAAGAAGTACCTCTTGTTTCTAGAAAAACAACAGCAATCCAAATCCAAAACTCCAAAGAAAGAAAGATCAGAACAAAAATCAATGAAATTGAGATAGAAAAACAATACAAAGGAAAAAATGAATCAGAATTGGATCTTTGAAAGTGTAAGTAAGGTTGAAAAACCCTTCACCAAACTTATGAATAAAGAAATGACTCTTATGAATGCAGCTAGAAATGAAAAAGGTGAAATCACATTGGACCCCACTGAAATACAGAGGATTATAAGAAATTATTTTCAAAACTTATATTTTAATAAAATTAAGAATCTAGAAGAAATTGTTAAATTCCAAGGCACATATGACTTACAAATTGAACAAAGAAAATATAAAATCAAAAATAGAACATTAACAGGCAAAGAAATAGAGGCAGTTATAAAAAATGACACCAAGTAAGAAAAGTCAGGACCTTATGGTTTCAGCACTGACTTTTACTGGCACTTCAGAGAACTATCACAAATACTCCTCAAACTCTTCCATGAAGTTGAAAGGAAAGGAACACTACCAAACTCATTCCTTGAAGCTAGTATTGCCCTGATAACAAAACTAGACAAGAATTCAACAACAACAAAGAAATTACAGAAAAATTTCCAGTATTAATTTAGATGCAAAAATCCTCAACAAGATACTTGCAAACAGAATGCAACAAATTATTTAAAAAATCATATATCATGACCAAGAAGACTTCATTCCATGAATACAAGAATGGTTCAATGTATGTAAATCAATAAATGTAATATATATGACATAAACAGAACTGTATAAATATCACATGATTATCTTAATAGATGCAGAAAAAGACTGGAAAAAAATCAACCTCTATTAAAAATTAAAATTTTGATGAAAATATTTATATGAAAATCCTACCCCAAACAGACAAGAGAAATTTATGACAAACCCATAGCCAACATCATAAGTGGAGAAAAAACCAAAATCATCCCTTATACAATTAGAAACAAGGCAAGGGTGTCTATTCTCACTACTTCTGATCAATATAGTACTCAATTTTAGTCTGAGTAAGTAGGCAAGAGAAATAAAAAGAAATATAATATAGAAAAAGAAGTAAAACTCTTCTTATTCACAAATGACACAATTCTTTATATAGAAGACCCAAAAAACTCCACCAGAAGATTTTTAAAAGTAATAATTTCAACAAAGTGGTAGGGTAGAAGATCAATATAAAAACTAAGGCATGTTCATGTACACTACCATCAACCCACCAAGAAAAAATCTGGAAGGTAATCCCAGTCATGGTAGCTTCAAAAATTTTTTAAATGCCTACGAATTAACCTAATCAAAGAAATAAAAGTCCTCTAAAATGAAAACTACAGTTCTATGAAAAAGTAGATGGAAGAAGATATCAGAAAATGGGAAGATGTCCCCTATTCCTGGATAGGCAGCATCAATATTGTCAAAATGGTCATATGACAAAAATTATATTTAGATATAATGGAGTTATAATAAAAACACCACCAGGATTCTTCACAGAACTATTAAAAAATCTTAAAATATATATGAAAATAAAAGACACTAAGAATAGCCAAAACAATCTTGAGTTTAAAAAACAAGGCAAGATGCATTAGAATCTCAGATTTCAAGTTATACTACAAAGCTATGTTAATAAAATAGCATGATACTGGCACAAAAATTCACATGTTGACCAAAGGAATGGAATTGACAATGCAGAAACCACTCCATGCACATTCATCCATTTGACTTTTGAGAAAGGGGCCAAAACCATATTTGGAGAAAAGACAGTCTCTTTAATAAATGGTGCTGTGAAAACTGGTTATTCACATGCAGAATGAATCGCCCTGTCATAAAATCAAATTGCAATAGATGAAAGACCTAAGTATAAACACAGAAACACTCAATCTTTTGGAAGACAAAATAGGTAAAACTCTTGAAGTCATAGGCATAGGCAAGGAGTTTCTGAACAGAACCCCAGTTGCACAAGTTTCTGCACAACAAAAAAAACTCTTTGCTTTTTCTCTTCTCTTCCTTCTTTAATCTTGCTTTTTCTTTCAATTCTCCCTTCCCCCACCTATTCATCTTATTATTTTTCACTTAATTTTAGATTTTTAGTTTATTCTATGTTACTACTGAGCCTTTCTATTATTGGTTGTATAGTTTTTACTTTCAATTAGTTTTTACTGTATTTCAGTATCTGCTCTGTCTTTATGTTACTACTTTTGTTCTCAACTCTCTGAGAAGAACTGAAAATTCTTGACCAAGGAGCCAAAACAACATGTTGAAGAAAAGTCAGCATTTTTAACAAATAGTGCTATGAAAACTAGTTATCATATTTAAAAGACTAAAACTAGATACCCATCTCTTGCCCTGAACAAAAAATTCAACTCAAAGAACTAAATTTAAGGCCTGAAATTTTAAAATAGTTAAAAGAAAACATAAAGGAAACACTTCAAGGTACAGGCACAGGGGCAGGGCAGGAGGATCATAGTGGACTAGAAGTAATCAACATGTAGAAGCTGTTCTGGGGTCTTCATCCACTTCAACAGATCTGTGGCTGCATAAAGAAATGAAGGACAACAGGAATCACTGCTTTTCTTGATTTTTTTTTAGTTGATTCACTATTGATGTATAGAAAAACTACTGATTCTTAATGTTGATTGTGCATACTGCTACTTTGGTGAATTTGTTTATTGGATCTAAGTATGTTGATGAATACTCTAGGACGGTGGTGGCAAACCTATGGCGCATGTGCCACAGTGGGCATGTAGAGCACCCTGTTGACACACAAGCCAAGTCACCCCAGCAGCTGAGCATCAGATAACAGTTGTTTATTCTAAAATAAAACCTAAGTATTCATATTTAATTGCAGTGTTGGCACTTTGTGATAACTAAGTGGGTTTGTGGCTGCTGTTTGGGAATTCAGTCTCTAAAAGGTTCGCCATCACTGCTCTAGGGTCTTCTAAGTATAAGTTTGTATTGTCTGCAAACAATGATCATTAAGTCAGCCAGTAACTAGATAAAATCCAGAAGTATTGGTATTTAGAATGTAAAGTGAGCTTGTAGTGCCACCACAGAGGGACTAAAATCTTCAAGGCCCACCTGGACAAATTTGTCTCAAAATAAAAAATAAAAATGGGGTTGGGTGTATGGCTCAGTGCAAAGACACTGGGTTCAACTCCCAGTATAGAAAAAGCAATAATAAACGATGTAAAAGGAGTAGTGCACAGTACTCTGCAGATCAGTAGGGGAAGGGAACCTCTTCTTTGGGACTGAAAGGGAAAATCCCAGTATGTCCTGAATAATACAGACTCTGCTACTGGACAGACATCAACCTAAGTAGGAGAGTGACCTGAGCTCTGCAGAGTGACCTGGAGTTGAAAAGGCAATTTCCAGAAGTTCCCATTGAATTTATACAGGACTAGGTTGGGGAGCCATCTTAGGAATAGTCCCATTGGCCATGTTGGCTACAGAGGAGAATAGAAATACTCATATTTTTCTTTAGAATCAACAGCTACTTTTCTTCAGGGAAGCACAAGTCACCCTACCTAAAGGTTAGCTTGGGCTCAGGAAAATTGTAACTGTGGCACACAGTAGCTAAGATCTTGCACCAACAGCCAGGCCAAAGGAAATCTAACTCTAGGCTTCAGAAAATCCTGGGGCATGTGAAACCCTGCCAATTCTGAATACATTAAGCAGCCAAATGTAGGGAAATGCTAAAAAAAAATGGCTTGAATATTGTGACAGGAAAAGTGTCCAACCCAAGATTTCATGGGGGACAGGAGACTGATAAGGGGAGTGTATTATGACTTGTATCTAAATGTGCCCCCAAAGCCTCATGAGCTTATAGGTAGGGCTTTTGGGAGGTGTCTGAATCATGTGTGATACTAGGATGAAGAGTTTCTGATAACTAAATTAGTTTAGTACAGATCTGGGTGTAGATAATGGGAAGGCCCATCCTGGGTGTGGATGGCATCACCCTAAAGGCTAGTAGCCTGAGTGGAATAAAAGGGAGAGGTAGACTTGCTGCTTGCTGCCTTCTGCTTACCATGCCATGGACTGTTTCTTCTCTGTGATACCCCTCTGCCATGTTACCCAACCTTGGGATCAACCAACCCTAGACTGAAACCTCTATAAACAGTAAGCTGAAATAAATCTTTCCTCCTTTAACTTTGGATGTCAGGTATTTTGTCCCAGAAAAAGGAAAAGTAATTAAGACAAAGAGCCTCTGGTGAGACTGGTGGAAATTTGAGTACCCACAACTTCTCATCCCAGTGAAGATCCTATACACCCAATTGCCTGTACCCTGCTCAGAACTATTTGGAGTTGCTGCAGCACAGACACTTGACAGGAATGCCTCCAAGAGCCAGCCCATAGACGAGACCAGTAAAATCTTGGGAAACAACCCAAATTTGTCCTGTGGCCTCATTCTCAGTACAAAAACAAACAAACAAACAACAACAACACCAACAACAAACTGAGATATCATGTGTGAATCCCATCCCATGTCACTCACAACTTTGCCTTAGCACTGGTCTGTGATGATGGAGGGAAGAAATCAACCTACAGACTGCCAAATAAGGTTTGTCCTACTTGAACAGAAGCTGAGAAGAGAGCTCTAGAATAAAAAATGTTTTCACAACCCTCTTTATGTCAAGAGGGATTCAATAATAGAAGTCTTCTTTTTTTTTTTTTTTGGTATGAGGGATTGAACTTGGGACCTTGTGCTTGCAAGGCAGGCAGCAGAACCACTGAGCTAAACCCTTGGCCCTTGGAAGTCTTAGGACTAGTGTCTCCATTATAAATGCCTCCTCAAGATGACATTGGCTCTAGTTACACACTTTTACATTCCTACTAGTATAATATGAAAGTATGATTTACTCAACATCCTTTCCCACACTTGATATGATCATGCCTTTTCACTTTAGACATTTAACAACTGTGTAGTCATTATGACATTATTTTAAATTTCATTTCCCTATTGGTTAATGACATTGAGTATCCTTTTATATAATTATTTGCAATCTACATATCTTCTGCCCATGATTTTCATTAGAATTGTTTGTTTTATTCTTATCATAAGTTAATATTTATATATCCTGGACAGAATATTTATCAAATACTTGTAAATATTTTTCTTAGTCTGTCATTTCTTTACATTCTTTTTTAATAGTGGTTTTTGAAGATCAGAACTTCCTAAATTTGATGAGGTCAAATTTTCAGCTTGTTTGTGGATGCCAATTATTTTATTTTGCTGTTTTATGAACTGGCTAGACCCATAATTACAATAATGTAAGTGATGAGATTGTTTTGATTGCAGTGTTTCTTATATTAAAAGTAAAACACTCTGCCTTTTATTGCTAATTTTAATGTTAGGGGAAAGTTTTCACAAATGCCATTTATTAAGTTGAAGAAATTCTCTTTCTATTCCTAGTTTGCTGAGAATTTTTATCAAAAATGAATGTATTATGGTTAGTACTTTTTCTGCATCTATTAGGGTGATCATATTTTTTCATTTTAGTTTGTTATTATGGTAAATTAAAATGATTGATTTTCAAATGTTAAAACCAACCTTATACTATTTTCCTGGGATAAATTTGTTCATTATGCATTAACTATGTTTATATTGTTGGATTCAATTTTCAAACATGTTTAGTTTTACATCTGTTTTCATAACAAATGGTAGTTCTTTCATTTACCACTTTTTTGGGTGGGGAGTTTTCAAGAGAAGGTCTTGCTATGGAGATCAGGCTGCCTTGAACTCAGTATGTAGCTGAGCATGGAGGCAGGCCTGCAACTGGTTGCAATCCTTCTGCCTCAGCTTCCCAATTGCTGGGATTATATGCATGCACAACCATGCCAGGACCCTAACTTAGTACTTTCTCTGGTTTGGGTACCAGAGACACATTAGTGTTTCAGAATGAACTTCTTTCCATTCCCTGAGTTTATATGTAATTGATATTTCTTTTTACGTTTATTAGAATTTCAGTAAAGCCATTTATAATTATTTTTTCTTGTATAAAATGTTTTAACAAATTTAATTCCTTTAATTGTGAAAAGGCTATTTATGTTATGCATTTATTTTGGCATGAATTTTCAATAGATTTGTCTTTAAAAGAATTGGTCTATTTTGTTTGAGATGTTTTATTCATTGTAATAAAATTATTTGTGATATTCCTACACTTGATCTTAGCCAAAAGGCTGCAAAGTGATTTGTTATATTCCTTTAATATTCTTTAATATTTCAAGAATATGTATTTGCCAATTCTTTTATTCCTGATACTGGTAACTTGTAAGATTCCCCCAATTTTTACCTCTAATATTTCCTGCTAGAAATTTGTTATTTTTATTGATTTTGAGCAACCAGTTTTTAGTTTCACTGATTTCTCTGTTGTTTTTTCATTTACTGTTTAATTTATTTTGATATTTATTGTCTCCTTTCTTGTACTTACATTAGATTCAATTTTACCTTCTTTTTCTATTTTATTCAAGAACAAGGTAAGGTCAATGTTTTGGGACCTTTCTTCTATTCTTCTGTAGATATTCTGTACTGTACTATACTATTTGCTTTATATACTGTGTTAGGGATATCCCTAAAGTTTAATGTATTGTACTTTCATTTTCATGGTTTAGATTTCTTCCATGGTCCCTTGCTATTTTTTTTTTTTTTTTGGTACCAGGGATCGAACTCGGGTCCTTGTGCTTGCGAGGCAGGCAGCAGAACCACTGAGCTAAATCCCCAGCCCAAAAGAGTCATTCTTTTTTGTTTTTGTTTTTTGGAACTGGGGATTGAACCCAGGACCTTGTGCTTATGAGGCAGGCAGCAGAACCACTGAGCTAAATCCCTGGCCCTCCCTTGCTATTTTTAAGAAATCTTTCTTTTCCCTGTCACTAATCACAATCCTGTCTTCTGTATCTGATATTCTGTCCTCACATTGGCTCATTCTGTGGCATAAACTTTCAGTGGAGTTTTTAATCTCCTGGATATCTGTTTGCATCTGTTTTATGGATTCCATTTGTTTCTTATGCTGGGATTCCATCATGTTCCTCAGCTCCTCTATTTTTTAAATCTGTGTCTGCTCTAGAGTTATTAATCATGTCATCATGTCTTTCACTACTGACAAAATCTCTGTTGTTATCTGAGAAATTATTTCTGATTTTATTTTTTCCAAATCCTTTTTTGTTGCCAGTTCAGGGAGTTCAGGTGGTTGAATTTCAGATTCTTCCATCTCGTTGCCCCTTGGAGTTGCCTTTCACGATCTGGAAGTCTGGTTTTAAGACTTGTTTAGGTGTAGATCTTTTTTCCTTGACTCCTGGCTTATTTACAAGTGTGTTGTTTAGTTTTCAAATATTTTGAGATTTTTCCAGTTATCTTTCCAGTGTTGAACTTATTGAGATTTATCTTGTGGACAGAATATTGTCCATCTTGGTGAATGTTTTATTTGTACTTAAAAATAATGCATATTCTGCTATTGTTGTGTGGAATGTTCTATAAATGTCAAGTACTTTATGTTGGTTTATAGTGTTCTTTAAAATGTTCTATATATTTACCAATTTTCTGTCCACTTTATCAGTTGTCTTGGAGCAAAGTTGAAATCTCCAGTTTTAATGGTGGATTTCTTCCTTTTTTCTGTTTTATCAGATATTTTGAAGATCTGTTATTAGGTGCAGAAACATTTAGGATTATAATATAGAATTTGATTAATTTACCCTCTCTTTGCACTATAAAACTATCTCTTTAAACCTGGTAATATAATTATTCTAGCTTTCTCTTCTTTGATAGGTGGGTGTATGTCTTTCCATTTAAATTTGGCTTCTAATAGGTATTATATAATTTAATTTTGGCTTATTTTGTTTTAAATCTAGTTTGTTGTTATCTAATATTTTCATTAATTGACAAGTAAAAGTTGTATATATTTAAACTCTATAATTGATGTTTTAATATATGTATACATTGTGGAATAGATAAACCTATGTGTAACATGACATACTTATATATTTGTGGTGAGAACACTTCTTAGCATTTTTCAAATACATAATATTTTGTATTGTATTTTCTTTTTTTCTATTATATTTTTCTATTGTATTTCTATTGTATTTTTGCATTGTATTTTTATATTGTATTTTCCTCGAATTTAATCTTGAGGCTTCTCTTTGAGACTAGTATAAATTCTAGTTCTGCTCTAATGGCACACTTAGGCTAATTTCATGTATTGACTTTTAAAAAAAATGTTGCCATGAATATGAGATTGCAGATCTCTTGACATATTAATTTCAATTCCTTTGAATATATACTCAGAAGTGGAATGACAGATCATATTAGAATTTGAGTTCAAGTTTTTTTTAAAGTAACTTTTCTGTAATGACTATACTAATTTATACCACCAACAGTGTACAGTATAAGATTTCTTTTTACATCTTTGCCAACACTTATTATTTTTTGCAATATTTGATAACAGTTACTCTAACAATTGTGAAGTGACATCCCCTTGTGTTTTAGTTTATATTTTCCTAACAATTAGGTATATTGAGCATTTTTCATATATACTTTGGTCATTTTTATACCTTCTATTTAAAATGACTATTCAGGCCTTTCATCCATTTTTAAATAAAATTATTTGTTTTCTTTCACTGAGATGACCCATTTATCATCATTTTAGTATATTTTGTGTTGTTATAACAGAATAACACAGACTCTTTGATTTAAGCATAATTTAAAACAAACACAAATTTATTGGCTGTCTTTTCTGGAGACTGAGAAGTGCAATATAAAGGGACTTGCATGTGACAAGGACCCTTTTGGTGCATAATAACATGATGAAAGTCATCACATGTTGGGAAGGCAGAGAGAGAAAGCAATAGGTGAACTCACTTCTCCATAAGGAACTCTGTCCTGTATGTAATAGTAGTATTAGCCCATTCATGGAGGTGTGTGTTTCGTGACTTGAACACATATTAAAGCTTCTCCTTTCAACACTATCATAATCTTCACATGAATATTGGTAAGGACAAACATTCAAAGCATAACAATTATATAATTAATTTTTTCTTCTTTTTTTACAGTTTTTGAGTTAAAGTCCATTTTATCTTAGAATATTTACATTTGTTCTCTTTAGGTTTCCATTTACATAAAATAACACTTTCTATCCTCTTGTTATCAATTTATATGTGACCTTAAAGGTAGAGTGAGTTTCTTGTAGGCAGTATAGAGTTGGGACTTAATTTTTGTATCCTTTCATTTTTGCTGTTTTAAGATTGGAGAATTTAATTTATGTGTATTCAAGATAATTATTGATAGATAAAGGATTTACTACTGCATTTTCTGATTTATTTTTGTACATTCTTTGTTCCTCTCTTCCTTTCCTTGTGGTTAGATTATTTCCTCTACTACTATGTTTTCCTTTCTTTATACCTTTTGTGTATCTACTCTAAGTCTTTGCTTTGTGGTTGCTATTGGGCTTACAAAAACATCTTATAACTTAACCTCAATCACATAAATGTTATACTTTTATTCCACCCCATACACTTTTTGATGTCATAATTTATATCTTTTTATATTCTGTGTATTTTATCAAATTATTCTATCTATGATAATTTTAATAGTTTTACCTTTTAAACTTTACACTGAGTATTCATCGTTTACATACTACTATTACAATATTAAAATATTCTGAATTTGTGTCATCATTTTGACCAATGTATTTTTTATTTGTATATATTTGTATGTAAATCCTTTTTTTTTAAGTTGAAGAACTCTTTTTTTTGGGGGGGGTACCAGGAATTGAACTCAGGACCTTACACTTGCCAGGCAGGTGTAGTACCACTGAGCTAAGCCCCCGGCCCTAGAAGAATTCTTTTTGCTAGTTATTGAGAGAGAAGTTTAGTGGTAATGAACTTTGTCAGCTTTTATTTGTTTGGGAAAGTCTTTATCTCTTATTCATTTATTTTTTTGTTTTGTTTTTTTGGTGTGTGTGTGTGTGTGTGTGTTATGTTTTGTTTTTTAGACAGGGTCCTACTATGTAGCTCTAGCTAGTCTTGAACTCACTATAAAGCCCAGACAAACCTCAAACTCATAGTGATCCTCCTGCCTCAGCTTCCTAAGTTCTGGGATTCTAGGCATGTGCCACCAGATCTTATTCATTTCTGAATGACAGATTTTCAATTAAAGTACTTTTCCTTCACCATTTTGAATATATCATAACATTCTGCTCTGGCCTGAAAGGTCTGTGAACCAGTATCAATCTCTGTAGATGATTCTAAATTTCTTGAAATGGGTAGGGGTTTTGCCCAAATCCAACTTTCAGAATAGGAATATTGTTAGATAGTATACACACATACCAGGTCCGGCAAAAGCAACCTCGTTATTCACAGAGAGGAAGCAAAAAATAAATAAAAGCCTAGGATCCATAGTGAGCTGGTTTCTCAAGGATCAGGTAAGTCCCCAAGGGAGAATGGAGTTTCATTTGTTCATACCCCACTTTGGCTGTGTAGTTCATGGACTCTGGGATTTATACTCCCAGGATAACTTGGAACATTGAGCTAAAGCATTGTATGCATCCTGTTTTAGGAGGGATTAAGGCAAGGCTCCAGCTATTCTGAATAGTTGCTTCTTATCTCAGAATACTGCTATCTCAGCGTATTCTATAGTTATCATCCAGAGAATTGTAAGTGAGAGACAGACGTGGTTCATCCAAGATCACTCAAAGACATGTTCTCCTACATTTACCTCTAGCCTATCTGATATTCTGCTTTTTTATCAGCCTTGTTTTCTCATACACCCAGCTCTACAGCCTTCTCTCAATGAAAATGTTATTATCTTCCTTGATTTTCTCCTTCCCACTATGATGGCTTGAATATTCTTTCAAGTTAGTAAATTGCAGTAATTAATAAAGTTAATCTCACTTTTTTCTGTTCCTTGTGGATAATTCTCATTCATTGTTGAATATCCCCTACTTCTGAACTGTTGTTTTCTGGTTTTATCTTTACTTTATTTTCTATGAATTTTTAATTAATAGGATAAATCTAATCCTCAACACTACTCCTTGTTTTGGAGAGCAATTTCTAGGAATTATTTGTTTTTAACACCATATCTCTAGGACAACTATTAATACACATGATATATGTAAAGGTGGCCCCTCACATATAATGGTTTATATTAACTTTTTAAGTTAAAAATGGTGCAAGAGCAATCTCCATTTAGTGGATTCTGTACTATGATGTTTTGATAGGTCAAGTGTATTAAATGTATCCTAAACATAGGATGTTTTAAACTTTTGATGACTTTATCAGGGCATAATACTATCATTAACTGAGGAACATCTATGTAAATATATATATGCTATATAAGATTACATGTATAATATTATTTTCTCTGTACTATGTATTTCCTTTGCATTTTTTCTCTTTTATTAGCTTTAAACTTCTAAGCTTGGTGAATCACTTTATTCATCCTAGCATCCCCAAGTACTAGTTTATGTCTGAAAGGCAGTAGGCCTTCAATATTTGTTGGATGAGTGATTAGAGATGCTGGTTAGTAGATGCTGTTTTTTCCCCTAATAGTAGAGCATCTACCACAGCATCATCACAAATCCCACTTTTGAAGTAGCACGTTGAATAAAAATGATTGAGAAGAGGAGTAGTTATATATAAGCTCATGAGCATAGGGCTGTACTGGAGTAAAATCAGGATTCTACCAGCCACAAGGAAGGAGCAAAATGGCTGCCATTTTCATAGAAGAGTGTTCCCAAAAGCAACTGAATCCTTTGTTCTGAAGAGAAGGTTTTAAACACACTCTAGGTAAGGATTTTAAATAGTGTTTTGAACTGGATTCATGACAGCATCTAACTTATATGACTGTAAATATTTCTAGAACACAATAAACTCTGCTTCTGTGCCAAGATGCTTCACGCAGTGTGTCACTTAGATGGTAATTATATTGCATTAGAGAGACAGATTGTGCAGCCTCAAAAGTGAAAAGAATACACTGGCAAATCTGTCATCCACCATGACACTGCACACCCTCTACAGAGCAGAATCCTATTATTTCTGGGATCATCTTCATTTCACATTTATTATTTTTTTACCCAAGCTACATGTTTTCAATATTGAGGAACAGAGTAACTCCTACAGAGAAAGTACTTGTTTCAATAATTGAGACCTCTTACATTTTTGTGTGAGAATATTTTTAAATGAAAAATTCCTCCACTTGTTTAATTTCACTCTTTAGCTAAGGGGTAGGGATTAAATTCCTGTTGTATTCTTATTAGTAAGTCATTCAGTTGTGTAAGCCTCTTTTACTGTTTTAGAAAAAAGATTATTAGACTACCCTACAGACATTCCTTTGACTTAAATGAAGGTCAAACATTCTTTCTGTACTGCAAAGCACTGAGTAAAACTTTGGTATGAGATCTATGCTATATAGAAATTTGATGGTTATTTGTATTTTTATTCCAACAGTCTTAAGCAGTGGTTGGAAGAGGTTCATATTCAGTACATAATTTAAAAGAATAAAATGTGAAGAAAGAAAGATGGAAACAATAGTAGGAGAAAGTGGAGAGAGTGAAGAAAAAAATGAAAGGGAATAGAAGAGGATGGAAATATGAATGATGGAAGAGAGGGAAACAGAAAGCAAATGAGAGAAAGAGTGAAAGAGAAAAAAAGGAAAGGGGAGGGAGGAGTAAATAAAAGGAGGTAAGAAGGAAAAATGAGAAATAGTCCTATTACATGATTGCTTGGTTAATTTTAATGAGCTATAGTTGATCCTTTCCAAATAAGGTAGGAAAAAATTAGACAGTGACAAATTTTATATAAATTTTAGATATGATGGCTTTAGGCAGAGGTGGCAGAAGTAATGATGTTATTACGTTGTTAATATTAGTATTTGTTTTATGGCCTTTGAAAATGAACCAGAAAAAAATGGCATTTCCAAATGTTGTAACTAACGTAAAGCATAAGGGATGCTTCATTACAAGGATTACTCTCTTATTTTCTATTTTTCAGGGGATTTATTCCAAAAATAGGATACTTTTTAAATTATCTTATACTCTGATATTTAAATTAGAAATAACTTCAGTGTAATCCTTATGGAAATCAGTAGAGAGATTTCTCAAAGAACTAAAATTAGAAATTCCATATGACCACACTAAAAAATCAATAGCCTTCTTGTACACAAATAACAGACTTACTGAGAGAGAAATTAGGGAAACAATTCCTTTCAAAATGGCATCTAAAAAAATGAAATATCTGGGAATCAATCTAACAAAGGAAGCAAAAGACCTATACATTGAAAACTATAGCACTCTGAAAAAAGAGATCAAAATGGATATCAGAAAATGGAAAGACATCCCTTGTTCCTGGGTAGGAAAAACCAATAGAAAAAAATCCAAAAATTCATTTAGAACCAGAAGACCTTGAAAAGCAAAAGCAATTCTAGGCAACAGAGACATGATGGGGGATATCACAATACCCAACTTGAAACTATACTACAAAGCTACTGTGATAAAAACAGCATGGTGCTGGCAAAGAAACAGACCCAAGGATTAGTGGAATAGATTAGAAGGTGCAGAAACAACTTCAGACATACTCAGGCACCTTATCTTTAACAATGGAGCCAACCATTGGAAAGATAGGAAAGATAGAGGAAAGAGGAAAGGTAGCCTCTTTAATAAATAGTGTTGGAAAAACTGAATTTCAAAGATTAAAAAATACCACCGAGAATAAAACTAGACCCCTATCTTTCATCATGCACTAAAATCAAAGTGGATTAAAGATCTAAATTTTAAAACAGAAATACTAAACTTGCTGGAATATAAGTTGGGTAGAACTCTCGAAGACTTTGGCATAGGAAAAGACTTTACGAACAAAACTTCAGTAGCACGGGAACTAGCACAAAGAATCAACAACTGGGATCTCATCTTATTAAAAAGCTTCTGTACTGCAAGAGAAACCACCAACAGAGCTAAGAGACAACCTATAAAAAATTTTTATCAGCTGTTCCTCAGACAAAGGACTACTATCTAGAATATATATAAAGAACTTAAAAAAAATCAGATGCCCCAAATATAAAGACCCAATTCAAAAATGGGCACCTGAAATGAACAGACATTTCTCAGGCAAAGAAGGAGAAATAACAAATAAACATGAAAAAATGTTCAACATCACTGGTCATTTGAGAGATGCAGATGAAAACAACACTGAGATCCCACCTCGCCCCAGAAAGAATGGCTGCTATCAAGAAATCAACCAATAACAAATGCTGGCGGGGTTGTGGGGAGAAAGGAATTCTTCCCCATTGTTAGTGGGAGTGCAGACTGTTGCAATCACTGTGGAAATCAATATAGAGATACCTCAAAAAGCTAGGATTAGAGGTCACATTTGACCCAGCTATTCCTCTGCTTTGTATCTTCCCAAAAGAACAAAAATCATACCACAGTAATATATGCACACCCATGTTTATAGCGGCACAGTTTGTAATAGCTAAAGCTTGGAAACAGCCCAATTGCCCATTAATTGGAGACTGAATAAAGAAGATGTGGAGATATATATATATATATTGCTCATCCACAAAGAATGAGAAACTAGAGACATTTGTCTAAATGGATGCACATTGTGGCCATACTCTTAAGTGAAATAAATAGGACACACGTGTAAATACCGAATAGTTTCTCAGGTGTGAGAATCTAAAATGCAAATGAGGATCAAAATGTATAATTGATAATGTGAAATAGAAAGAAAAGGTCTACAGGTGTAGGGAAGTGGGATGGGTAGGAGAAAGGAAAGAAGGGAAAGCAAAAAATATGACAAAAAAAGAAACAAAGTCTCTGTAAATAGGTTGGGCTGCAGGGGGTGAAGGGAGGTCAGGGAAATGGGGAAAAAATAAAAACCAAGATACGTCATGTAAAGGTACAAGTTCCCAATGATGAATGTTATTGTATTGCACACCTAAAATGTACCAATAAACTTAATGAAAAAAAAAAAGAAATTCCATATGACCCACCTCTCCACCTTCTAGGTGTCTTCCCCAAAGGACTTAAGACATCATACTAAAGTACATACCAATGTTTATAGGAGTACAGTTCATAAGACCCAAATTCAGGAAGTAGACTGTATGCCCATCAACAGATGACTGGATAAAGATAATATGGTATCTACATACCATAACAGAATACTACTTGGCTCAAAAGAAGGACAAATTTGAGACGTAGAAAAATGGATGCATGTCAAAAATATAATGTTGGGTGAAATAAGCTAGACACACAAGCTTAAACAGCATATGGTATCTCTCATTTGAGTAAGGCAAAGTACAAAAAGATTAATAAAGGATGAATAGAAGGAGACAGGGGAATGGATCTCTTGTAAATAAGAAGAGGTTCAAGAGACTAAGGGCAATTTATGAGGGAAAGCAGAAGGAGAGATAAGTAGAATAAAGATATCAGGTATATAGGAACCTAATAATCTCAATTAATGTAAACACTGTATGCCATTAACACAAAAATAAGAACAGGGAAAGGGAAATTTGAGGGGGAGGGAAGAGGATTAAAAAAAGAAACAAGTTGTATTGTGTACATGTACCCACTCCACAAGATGATTGTAGACTGCATGTACAGAAAAATATGTACTACTAAAAAAAAATATCATCATATATTTTGTCCTTAAGTATATACTTAGTTCATTAAATGTGTCACACAAATAAACAAAATCAGCACAAGTAAATAAAAGATATTTGGAACTTGGTTCAAAAAGCAAAAATTAATTGTGTGAGATTGGTAGTTTTTGGTGATCTAAAGCAAATAAATTATAAAACAATAGTGACATTAATTACTATACAAACTAGAAACTATGTAATTCTGAAGGTGTAAAAAGAAAGAGGTGCATTGACACTGTCAATGGAGTTAATGCCAACATTAATAATCATCACTGTTATTAATTAAGTGCTTGCTCTGACCAGGACACTGTGAAGATGCCACCCCTTTTAATTCTCCTGGCAACACTGTGAAGTTAGCATTTGTATCTCAGTTTTGTAGTAGAGGAATCATAGCTTCAGAAAAAATATTTTACTTTTCCACAGATATGAGCTAGTTGTTCTTTTCCTCATGTCCACCTCCCCAAGGCAAAAGAAAGACTGAAGATCAGAGAGAAGATCAAAAAGCAAAAACAAAACATTTTGAGAAACTCCTGTCATTTCAAAAGAAAAAACAAATTAGGTTTAAGGTAAATAGAGACAATCTCTCTCTCTCTCTCTCTCTCTCTCTCTCTCTCTGAGATGTCTGACATTGCTATAAGTCTTGGACTAATTCATTTTAGCTAAGGCACTCACATTATTTGGGAGAAGATATTTTCTTTGACAAATGTAGGAAGGAAACCTTGTCTACATCATCTCCCAAATTTCTCAAGCAATAGAATCTCTATTTGAAATCAAAATCCTCATAATTCAGAAGCTTGTGCCTATTTACCATGCCACACTGAGCTTCACCTGCTGTGCCTGTTCAGTGTTCTATGTAAACTGGTAGAGAAAACAAGACATAACTTTTACTCAAACAGTATACTCTCAAATAATGTCTGAGCTGACACAATATTAGGAAGAAGCATGAGATGGTTTACAAAATAATTCCTTTGGGGTCACAAATGGGGACATTAACTGGTGGCCTTTGTCCTGTTGAGCAAATCTCTGACAGAAAGAGAGCCCTGGTAGCACAGGGTCAGAAAAGAAGAATTACCATAATGCACTCCCCATGAAAGGGACATTGACTCCACCTCACCAGGCCATCGATTTTGAGAGGTAAAAGCAAACCTTCCTATACCTCAGAAGAAAGGGGTGTTTTGCTTATACAGTGGACTCCCAGATAAGCTGTATGGGATGAGAATGTTTTCTGTTTTTATAAGTAAGGAAACAGGCTTAAGAAGACGAAGTGATTCCCTTGTCTGCATAGGTAGTAAGTGACGGAAGCAATGTCAAAGCAATGTCTACTTCTTTCCAAAGGCTCAATTTTTCCACAGTGCCATGCTGCCCTTTGTTCTGCATACAAATATATATATACATATGCACAAATATATATGTATTTGTGTATATGCACATGTATATGTGATATGCATGTGTTTATGCATGTATTAATAAATAAACATTTCTGAATCCTTCTTATATATTTAGCTTTCTTTTCCTTGTCCTCTCCCAGGATCTTACAGTGTGTAGGGAAACAGAACCGAAGTTCCATAATTACATATGGGCTGGGTTCTGTGGACCACAAATTTGGACTCAGCTGTCGAAAGGAAGATGCTGTGCTTCATTTCTTCCCAAGCATGTGTACAATGGGTGGATGATGGAGATGGACTAAAAGAGGAAAGCATGATAAGGAGATAGGGAAGGTAAAGTTCTGAACTATGGAGAGCAGAGAGTCTGCTGCATGCAGTTCATCTCTCTCTGGTAATAATAGAAAGCCAGAAGGTGATAGGGCTTCTGACTTGAAAACCCACCAAACCTGAGTTCACAATTTCCAAGATCCCAGTATGCTGAAAAAAGCAAAATTTGAGTTCAGTTTAAAACTTCGTAATAGGTATAGGTCATAGAATTTACTTCAAGTGCTTGATTCAAATGCCATTCATATCCACATCTTATCTAATATTTCTCCTCACAGTTAGTACCAGAAATTTATGTATATTTATTGAGTATCTACTCCACACCAGATATTACATTTGGCATCTTTGTGTATTTCTTTATCTATATTTACATTTTGTAGTGCATATCACTTTTCATGTTGTATTAAGATGTTTTTCTAAATGTCAGTAACATAAACTAAGGAGAATGGTCTATGATCTGCTCAATATTCTTAACTTTTAGCACAGTCTAGGCATAGAGTAAGGTATAATAAGTGGTTAACGAACACATTCAGCAAGAGCACTAATAATTTCAAGTCGAAATGATCTTGGCTGATTGGAAGGTGAAAGAAATTGAAATCCATGTAGATAAGTTTATAAGTCCCAAAAGATAGTCAGACATTCCCAAGGGAAATACAAAAACAATGCTGAGATATTACAGCTGTAGATGACTGTACAATGAAAGTAGCCTTTTCTTTCTGTTAAGTAATTGCAGAATGGGATGTCTCTTGAGGAAATGTGCTTCATATCACTGGTGTTCAAGCAAAGTTTAAAGCATTTGTCTATCTAGAGTGATCTAGAGGAATTTTCCTTTTTGCTTTTGACTTTTCATTGTATGTTATTTATTTGTACTTGTTACATTTATATTAGTACATGTTTGTATCGCTTCTCGGCCTTTTGGCTAAGATCAAGTGTAGTACATGTTTGCAATATATAGTGATCGTATTCATGGTGGGGGGTGCTACATGTATACAGCATATCTTAATTCTTTGTACTTTATCCTCTCACTTCTCTTTCCCTTCCCTCCATCACTTGGTTCCTTTCCTATTTGCAAAAGATTTATCTTCTGTTTCCAACAGGAAGCTGTTATGGCTTATATCCCTTCAATCTAGATGTCTTCCCAAAGCCTCATGTGCTCATAGATGGGACTTTTGGTAGGTGACTGGATCATAGGTATACTGGGTTAAGCGTATAACTGGTCCACTAATTGTTTTAGCACAGTTCTGGATATGGATAATTTGAAGGTCCACTCTGGCGTGGGTGACACAGACTAATAGGCTTATACCCTGGATGGAATAAAAAGAGAAAGTCTCACTATTTGCAGCTCTCTGCCTGGCCTGACATTGATTGTTTCCCTTCTGCCATGCCCCTTTGCTATGCTGCCTTGCCTTGGAACCAGCTGACTATGGAGTGAAACTGCTAAAAACTGTGAGCTAAAGTAAGCCTTTCTTCCTTTAACTTGTGGATGTTTGGTATTTTGTCTTAGTAAAGATAGAAGGATTTTCCATATCAATTCTGAAATGGACTTATCTAAGGCCTCTTTTTGCATTGATATCTGACATCTATGATTCAAAAGTCTTTGTGAAAGAAACAGCAAAGTGTTAAGTGAAGCAGAATTTGTTCATGTCAAAATGTCCTTCTAGTTCTACGCATCCAAATCTTCCTCTTTTATCAATTCAGGACTGGCAGGGGGCTACTTGGTTAACCTGTGGCCACACTAGTTTACTTTCAGTGTAGAGTTAATCACCATCCATGAATAAAGGGAAGAGAGGTCTAACTAATGAAAGTCTCTCCACTGCTCCCTTTGGCTATGACTGCTGACCACATATTTCTATTCTCAGGTTCTTGGCATAATCACTCTTCCATCACTGTTTCAAATGCTCCAAATCTTTGGTTCTGATTTCATTTCAAAAATGTTACTACAGTCCTAAAACTAAAATTCACAAAAATCCACAAAACTAGTGCTAATTGAAGCATAGTAGAAAAGTTCTAGCCTTGAGCCTAAGAAATCATCTAACTGGTTCTGACTCCTCTACCACAAAGCTGAGCAATTGGAGGAAAGTCAGCTCACCTTTCAGGTCCTCATCTCTAAAATAGCATTGACCTAAACATCTCAAAAATGCTCCACTTCAATACTAAATAAATAAACTGGTGTTATTTTCCCTGAATACTTAGTCCCAAAGAATTGGTTTACTCATTGAGAAAATGTAATGATTCCAAGTCTACAAGAGAGATGCTATGCTGTTTATGTGGAAGATTAAAGAAGAAAACTAGGTTGTCATGTAACAGCCTAAGATCCATGTCACTGAGAAGAAAGGGTTCATTAGGCGGGATGAGCAGAGGATGGGTCTTGCTCACAGAGAGCTATTCCATAAAGAACTCATCCATTAATGCCAATGATAAATACAGCGCTGAGCTACAGCTTTGTCTCCCACCAGGCTTCATTTACAAGTCACACATTTTTCCAGGGAGGTCTGGCTGGCCTGGTTTATTTTGAATGCATTCTAGAATAGCAAAGGGATAGCAGTAGTGGAGGAGGTAGGTCCAACAGCAGAGTGTTCAGTCAGAAGATAGTCAGTAAGCAACATGATGTCATATGGTCTTGGATCCAAATGACAAAATGCAAACAGGTTTTGGCTATACTCTTCCAATTGCAATTTTTAAAGTTTTCTATCTATCCTATGAGACTTATACAGAACAACCGCAGGTGGTAACTGCTCAGAAAGAGGCTTCCCACTAAAATTAAAACATGAATTGAATATACCTCAGACTATATGATATATAAATGTTTGATACTCATACAATATTCGTAACTTTCCATTTCTAGACTCTAAGGTACTTGCTGATAAGGATCATGTGGAATCTCCATAGTACTCAGAAGGAAGCATCATCAGAGCTAGTGCTCAGTCTAGGCGAGTGATGGCAAAACTCTTAGAGAGTTAAGTGCCCAAACTGCAACCCCAAACCACCTTATTTATTGCAAAGTACCCACACTGTAATTAAACCCTTAATGCTGCCATTTTAGTTTAGAAAAAAACAACTCATACATTATCTCTTGTCTTAAAAGAAAAATATAATAACGTGTTCCACAGGTTCACCACCATTGATATAGGCTTAATAAACCAAAGAAATATTGAGAATCAGTTTTTAAGACTGTTGGATTATAAAGTTTTCTTTAAAAAACTAATAATATTGTATGGCTCTTTAATTTTTTTCTTTCTCAGTGCTGGATGTTGAGCCCAGGCCTTTTTCACAATAGAGAAGTCCTCTACCACTGAGCTACAACCCCAACCTTTGTATGTGGCTTTCATCTTGCATGCCCTATGATTTATCTTCTTGCACTTGAGTTCTTTGACTAGAATCTTCTTCTTTGCCTAAATAGCTTATATACTTGTTTATCTGTCAGCCATACAACATATCTGACAGGGTATAACACAGCATCCAATCCGAGGTTTCCCAGTATCTCTGTAGAAATCAGTCTTTCCCATTTTTAGTTTCCAATGCACCAGGATTTATGAATCTACAATCAAGCTCATAATTTAAATACTTTTCTGTTTCTGTTTAGCTGTGCAGTCTTAAGCAAGTTTGTTTTCTGTAGCTATTTTCTAATCTACAACACAGAGATAACAATAGGAATTATCATAATTTAAAATGGGGATGAATAAATTAATATATACACTTTACAAAAGATGAGTGTTCAATAAATTTTAACTGGCCAGCCAGAAACTCAGTCCCATAGATGCCAGCAGCCTGTGCCCCACCAGACCACTCCATACAGCATCTGAATCCACACAGCAGAGGCACCAGGGGGAACATAAAGGCCATGGTTATGAGCCCCTGAAAACAGAGCTGAAGTGAACAACAGAGAGGGCCTTTCTGATGCTTCTCAATGAAAACTGAAGCCCACTGGGAAAGTGAAGAAAAAATCTTGAATAAAAGCACACTGGACCATCGTGGTTGGTAAGTTGGTGGGATCAGCACCTCCCATAGAAACCCAGACTCATGTAGTGGGGAGGACAGCTGGAACCTGCAGTAGAAACTTGCAGAGGTTAATCCTGCAGGAGATCAGGGACCTCAACTTGGACTTGCAGCCAGAAATCACACTGAATCTCAGTAGACTATAGCAGGTTGGCTGAGACTAATCGACTTAGACCCGCACACTGCTGTCCACATTGCCTACCAGGACAGCAGAGACATATTCTGAGGGAAACTGTTTTTTGTTTGCTTGTTTTGTTACATATATATATATTCTTTTTCTTTTTTCTCTCTCTCTATCCCATCTAGCTCTATATTTCTCTCCCTCTTTGTTCCTGTTCCCATCCCATTCTGAATTTTTTCTCTCTCTCTGTCCTCTCGACTGCTACTTTTTTTTTTTTTTTTTGGTACCAGGGATTGAATTCAGGACCTTGCACTAGTGAGGCAGGTGGCGGAAGCACTGAGCTTGGCCCTCGACTGTCACTTTTTTAGAAAGGTGAATACAATTTCTAGCTTCCCTATTGTTGTCGGTTTGTTCTGTACTTGTCTCTGTTCTTTTGCTCTGTCTCTTCTTCCTGTCTTCAACAGATCCCCACAATTTGCATGATCTTCTCATGTCTGCTAGCTTCATCTCTAACCTTTCCCTCTCCCTCTATCTCTCTACCCCTCCCTCCCCAACCCCTGCTAAATCCTTATCCAGAAGGGTAAATTTTCCATATTGAAGGGTATACTTACTACAAACATATTTTGGGCTGACCCTAGATTTTGATCTAGCTCTCATAGTTAAAGCTGACAGATTAACTGCTACCAAAAATTGTCACTTTGTAACCTGTGTTTGATGCTGATTGTGTCAATTGGGCTAAAGTGTTCTGATTGATCTAATCAGTTGTCCTCCCTGATATACTGAAAATGATATTGCCTAAGAGTCATTAGAGACTCAAAACTTTAAAAAAACCCAGTTATGCCTGGAAGATATCTCTGAGAAGCAATCACTCCATAGGGGCTCTAAACACCAGTAATAAAGACACTGAAAATAAGAAATATTGGAGTATCAGCCCAAGAATAAAAGCAAAACCACACCAACAAAAAAAATTAAAAAGAGAAGGCACCTTGGCAGGACAAAAACACAGACTTTCAGCTCACCAAAGGCAAATTCTGGGGGAAACAAGGTGGAAAAATATGATAATCAACCACCTGGACACCCTGAACTGATAGCACAGGAAATAACAAAACAGATGAATGAGGCTCTAGAAAAATTCAAAACAGAAATAATTTCCCAGATAACTACAGAGATGGGGAGCAGAGTGAAAGACATGATTAGAGGCTCTAGAACAGAAACAAAAAATAGATGAGCTCAGAATCATGCTGGAAGCCATGAATGCCCAGCATAAGAAAGAAATGGAAACCATAATCACCCAACATAGAAAAGGAATAGAATCCATGAAACAGATTCAAACAGATACCCAGGAGATTAAAAACTCCATTGAAAATATTCACAGCAGATTGAGCAAATGTGTAGATAGAATAACAGATGTAGGAAACAGGATTGCAGTTAGTGACCATGAAAATAGAGATTTCTTACAAATAGTAAGGGACAATGAGAAATCATTCCAGCAGCTGTTACATGATGCAAAGAAGAATAACATAAGACTGATAGGAGTCCATGAAAAAGCAGGAGAAAGTACAAATGACACACACAAAAAACCAGTTCACAGAAGTAATAGTAGAAAACTTCCCAGACAGAGGTAGAGAATTGGACATATAGATAAGTGAGGCATATAGAAATCCAATTAGCCATGATAAAAAAAAGCTACACCTAGACATATAATAGTCAAGATCCCAGAAACTCAAAAGAACAAAATCCGACAAGCAGTTATAGAAAAGAAACAAATCACCTACAGAGGAAAGCCCATCAGAATCACAGCAGACTTCTCAATTCAAACCCCCAAGTCAAAGAGAGCCTGGAGTAAAGTATTTCAAGCCCTAAAAGAAAATAACTTCCCACCTAGACTGTTGTATCCTGCAAAATTATCTTTCAAAATTGATGGGGAAATTAGATACTTCCACAACAAAGAACATCTGAGAAATTTCAAGAACAAAAAACCAGCAGTCCAAACAATTCTAAACAATATCCTAGAAAAAGACAATGAAGGTCACAACTCCATGAGGCCCAACAGAGTGAAGCCACCAGGCAAAGAAAGAAACTAAAGGGAAAGTGGGAAAATAAAATATAAAAGAGCCAACAACAATAAAACATCATGACAAGGATGAGTCAATATTTATCATTTATAACCATCAATGTTAATGGCCTCAGTTCACCAATCAAAAGAAATAAACTGGCAGAATGGATTAAGAAGCAAAATTCAACAATATGCTGTACACAAGAAGCACACTGAATTCAAAAATACATTCATAGAGTGAAAGTAAAAGGATCAAAAACAGTTCTTGATGTGACAGGAACCCGGAAAAAAGCAGGGGTAGAGATCTTATTTGCAGACAAAATAGATTTCAAACCAAAACTAATTAAGAGAGACAAAGATGGTCACTGCATCCTTGTGAAAGGAAAAATCCAAGAGGAAGAGATGACAATCATAAATATATATGCACCAAATACAAATGCCCCCAACTATACAAAACAAATATTAATGAATATGAAAAACCAAATAAGCACTAATATAATTTTAGTGGAGGACCTCAACACCCCACTGTCACAAATAGACAGATCATCTAAACAAAAAATCAACAACAAAATTCTAGAACAGAACCAAGCCTTTGAACAAATGGACTTAATAGATGTTTATAGTGTTCCACCCCACAAAATTAGAATATTCATTCTTTTTGGATGCACATGGGTCATTCTCCAAAATAGACCACATGCTAGCTCATAAGCCATGTTTAAGTAAAAGCAAAAGAATAGAAGTTACCTCCTGTATATTGTCAGACCATAGTGCAATAAAATTGGAGATCAATAGCATAAGAAACTGCAAAACCCCCACAAACCCATGGAAATTGAATAACACTCTCCTGAACAACCAATGGGTTATAGAGTAAATTAAAGAAAAAATTAGTTTCTACAAGCAAATGATAATGCTGGTACAACATACAGGAATCTATGGGACACAAAGCTGTCATATGAGGGAAATTCATAGCAGTGAATGGTCATCCTAGGAAAACAGAGAGAGCTTAAATAAATGACCAATTGCTGAATCTCAAGCTTCTAGAAAAAGAAGAGCATGACAAACCCAAAACTCATACAAGAGAGGAAATTATAAAGATCAGAGTAGAAATCAATGCAATGGAGACAAAGAGAATGATACAAAAAAATCAATGAATCAAAGAGTTGGTTTTTCAGAAGGATAAATGAAATTGATAAACCTTAACCAATCTTATCAAATAAAGGAAATAACAGGATAAAATCCATGCAATTAAGAATGAAAAAAGTGAAGTCACAACAGACCCAGCAGAAATCCAGAGGATCATCAATACCTACTTCAAGAAACTCTTATAAAATGGAAAACACAGAAGAAATGGACAGATTCCTGGATACATATGAATTTCCAAAGTTAAATGAAGAAGATATAGAAATTCTAAACAACCTAATTACAATGAGTGAAATTGAAAACATAACTTAAAATTTACCAACAAAGAAAAGCCCAGGTCCTGATAGCTTCATTGCTGAATTCTACAAGACATTTAAAGAAGAACAAGAAGAACTATCATCATTACTCTTTAAACTCCTCAATGAAATTGAAAGGAAAGCAATACTTTCAAATTCATTCCTGGAAGCAAATGTTGCTTTGATTCCAAAACCAGGGAAAGACCCAACCGAAAAAGACAACTACAGGCCAATCTCCCTAATGAACATAGACGCAAAAATTCTCAACAAGATACTGGCAAGCAGAATACAGAGGGTCATCAAGAAGATCATACACCCTGAAGAAGTCGGATTTATGCCAGGGATGCAAGGATGGTTTAACACCCATAAATCAATAAATGTAATACACTATATTAACAGAGCCAAGGACAAAAACCATATGATTATTTCAATAGATGCAGAAAAGTCATTTGACAAAATCCAACACCCATTCATGATATAAACCCTACAAAATATGGGAACAGAAAATATTTATCTCAACCTGATTAAGGTTATACATGAAAAACCAATAGCCAACATCATACTAAATGATCAAAAACTGAAAACCTATATGCTAAAATCAGGGACAAAACAAGGATGTTCTCTATCTCCACTCCTATTCAATATAGTTCTGGAAATACTAGTCAAAGCAATTCGACAAGAGAAAGAAATAAAATGAGTAAAGATAGGAAAGGAAGAAGTTAAACTGTCATTATTTGCTGACAATATGATACTATACATAGAAGACCCAAAAAACTAGACCAAAAGACTTCTAGACTTAATTGACAGATTCATTAGAGTAGCCGGATACAAGGTCAACACTCAAAAAAAAAAAAAAAAGCCTTCTTTACACAAATAACAGACTCAATGAAATAGAAATTAGGAAACAATTTCTTTCAAAATAGCATCCAACAAAACTGAAATATCTAGGAATCAATCTAACAAAGGAAGCAAAAGACCTCCACACTGAAAACTACAGCACTCTGCAAAAAGAGATCGAAGAAGATATTAGAAAATGGAAAGACATCCCTTTCTCCTGGGTAGGAAGAACCAATATAGTGAAAATGGCCATACTTCCAAAACTACTATATAGATTTAATGCAATGCC
>NW_004624845.1:2107492-2141821 GCF_000247695.1 Heterocephalus glaber | reverse complement strand
ATGTGTAAATACCAGATAGTTTCTTTGGTGTGAGAAACTGAAAGTATAAATAATGATTACAATGAATAATTGATAATGTGAAATAGGAAGAAAAGGTCCAAAGGGGTAGGGGAAGTGGCCCGGGTAGGGGAAAGAAGGGAAAGGAAAAATTATGAGAAAAGGAAATAATGGAAACGAAGTCTTTGTAAATAGGAAAAGGTGGAGGGGGTGAAGGGAGGACAGGAAATGGGAAAAAAAATAAGAACCAAGATACATCATGTAAGGGTTCAAGTACCCAATAATAAATGTAAATTTATGGTATTCCTAAAATGTACCAATAAAAGAATTTAAGGAAAAAAATAAATTTTAACTGATACTGGTAGTCAGAGTTTTTCTCCTTTTTATGTTACAATTTTGTAAGAAGTCACTTCTGTTTGTTTGTTTGTTTTTTGGTACCGGGGATAGAACTCGGATCCTTGCACTTGCGCAGCAGGCAGAGAAACCACTGAACTAAATCCCTGGCCCCAAGAAGTCACTTCTGAAAATAAACCTTTTTAAGGAAACTTGTTTATCAAATAAATTCATCTTAGGACTCATGTATATAATTGTGGAATATCGCACATGATCATGTGTTCTCAAAATATAGTACAGACATAAAAGTTCTCCTTACCCAGTCTCTCTAGAAACACATAGTTTTTATAACTTGATGATATTAAGGTCAGCCTTATTGTGTATGACTTTAGTAATATTAAAAATTCTTAAAAACCTTTAAGTATAGTTGAATCAAATTTCAACTTAAAATTTTAAGTAAATATCAAGAAAACTGTCTAAAATTTTAAATGATCAAAAGCATGTCAAAGGGTAAAGTACACAGAATGCAAAACAACTCTATTGTTAAAACACTATCAATGCAATAATTATTAGAATTTTAAAATTAGATATGAGGTATTTACATAAATTTGCCTTTAAAAAATCTTAAATTTTCAAAGCGTAGAGCTACCAGAGTTGCAAAAAATCTAAATTTCTTAGCATAAAAATAGAAATGAGTAACACAAAATCACTCATCACTTCATCACTTTTAAAATAACATGAAATAAGAAGTAAAATTTCTCCACCCTAATATATCTAATTCTATCTTACAAAGGTAATCACAGTGCTTCATAAGGTACACTTTCTTCTAGACACTTTCCTCCAGCTACAAAAATGTGTCTTATTATTTAATCAGTTAGATTTTTGGCTAATTAGCTATTTTGTAGAAAATATAATACCCTTTACAAGTATTGTAACATGCTATTTCCTTTCAACAATATAGCATGGGCATCCTTTCATAGTAATATGTATATCTTATTATTATTAAAGGCTTTTCAATTTTTGCTGCATAGATATACCCTAATTATTTAAGCTCATCTGAATGAAAGTTGAATTTTAGGTGATACAAGTTGTATTTTGAATAATCATTTGAAAAAATATTTGAACAAATTAATTATAATTTTTAAGTCTATCAAATCAATAGTAAACCCAATATAATCTTTAAAGATAGTGATAATATTCTATGATACTTAAACCCAATACTACCAAAGAGAACATAATATATGCTGTTATGGAAAAAGAGAAGGAAAAAGAGATGTAAGACAGTTTGAGTTTTCTATTTCTGTTTGAGGCCCTTTCATCATATCTGTCATCCTTACTGTAAGTACGAGGAGTGCCATATAAGATGCTAGGCACAGATAGCTCCACTCAAGCTGGTTCTTTGCACTGGGTTGAGTAATATTTCTGCTCATCCTTGGGAGGGATCCAGAGCAAGGAGCCATTTAGTAGGAGGAGAACTGGGAAATCATTTGATCTTTCACACATTGTCGGCCACCATGTTTCATATGGCTGCTTCTAGCTGTGAATTCCCTGAACACCAGACACACCAATATTTAAATGTCAGAACAGAACAATTTCCAAAGCCAAACTGAAATTATATTTGGATTACCCATCATATAAGTCTGTTCTGTTAACTTTGATGATTTAGAGGGAATGTATTTGTTAACAATTACATTAAATACTTTTGATATGTGTAGTGTTTTCCTTAGGTGGTACACAAAACATATCTGTAATTCTTGCCTCCCTAATTTTTAACTTCGGACAAAAAAAAGAGGTGCATAGGGTTCTCTGACTTAAGAAACAGCAATTGTATTTTCTGTAAGCAATAGGGCTGGAAGTAAAGGAGAAGAGGAGAAAAAAGATAAATTTGGATAATGCACAGGTTTCATGAGAGAGGGAAGGGTAAAGGAGAATGGAAGTTTTCGCTTTATTGTGGGACTGAATCATCAAGAAAATCTAAACAAAAACTCTTATGTCTACATTTTGGCTCTATTTTTTTAAGGATAATTTTTTCACATTCCCCCTGTCCCAATTCTAGTTTTTAAAAATTTAAATCTGGTGTAATTTCTAGCCTTTCCGCTAGTGGTGAACAGGGAAGATTTTCTACGGAAAGAATTTTCACTGGGTTGATATTCCTTCCATTGCCTCCAAACAATGGGAACAATGCTTAGGAGTAGAGCTTCATGCCAGTGGAAGAAGTCTAAAACATGACCGAAAGTCATATTGGAGAGAGGTTTGTACAGGGATTTCTACTCTGTCTGGGTAAGATGGTAGCACCACCTGCTTAGTCCTGTACAAGTATAACCAAAATCACTTTCTACCATCTTTCACAGCTTTCCTTGAGTTTCCTTAGTTCAGCTAGTGGGATTTTACCCAAGAAAATAAAATGCATATTACTTGGATACTGGAATTATCTACCTACTATAAAACCTCCAGAAAACCAATTTTTCCAGTGCTTGCTTTCCTCTATTTTAGATAAGCATTTACAAGTAGATTCCAGCTCTAGGTGTCCTCATCTCCCCAAGACTGTTTAAGGAGAGCTATAGCTTGTTGTCCAATGTGTAGGCAAAAATTGCTTGTCTCATCTAGTTGTATTTAAGTACCTCTGAGCCTCAGGTTTCACACTGTACTGGTTGCTCAGATCTTCTAAATTGGATATTTCTAATAATGGAATAAGCAGCAAAGGGATCTAGGGATGGGTCATCTTACTGAATTTTTATTTTCTTAATTTGAAGCCAAGACATCTTGGTTGCAATTATGAGGACACAGACTCTACAATCTGCTAAATTATATTTCCTCAAGAGCCCTATCAATGCCCTTAAAGAGGCAACATACTCTGTTACCCTCCACCCATAATATCATGTATGGAAGTTCATTTTAAAACAAATATAAATCCTCAATGACCACAGGAAAGAAGCTGACTCCAGTTCCAAATTAGCCTTGGAGCTGCTAGGCACTTTGCAAGCAAATAAGCCAAATCAGAGACATAAAAATCATAGCACCCAGGAAGAGATGATTTGTTATGACTTTCTAACAAATAAAACACTGTGATATTTCTTCTTGCAGTCCCAAATCCAGTCCTCCTTTATGTGACATTGTTACCTATACTTTCCCATTTTCATCTCTTGTTTTACAGGAAAAGTTGGTTTCACTGACAGGATATAAGAGTGGAACATATGGTCCAGTTCAGCCTAGCCACCCCATCCTGTGTGACCCAGTATGGGTTAAAATTTGGTACATGTCCCAAAGCAGGTTGAAGGGAGAAGACCCATCCTGAAGGCTTCTATTTGAGCTCTCAGCAGACCAGAATCCCAGCTGCTGGACAGAGGTGAGATGGCATAAACGTAAAGCTACCTTGATGTCTGTGTAGAACTGAGAACTAAAGCAATCCTGAAGAAATGGAGCCAAGAGATGGATCCTAGTAACGTTATTTGAGCACCAAATCAAGCTGTACTTAGCAAGGAACTAATCCTGGAATTTGCAGTTTACATTAAAGCATCAAGTTTCCAGGTAATACACAGATGGCAAGAGAAGAAGCTTTACCAACACTGGGATTTTCCAACTCACAAAGTTTTACTTGAAAGAGCTTCCCTACCTGCCTTATTTACTTTCCTCTCATTGCTGAGACAAAAATATAAAACACCAAAAGTTAAAAGGGGAAAGAGTTTATTTAACTCAGTTTGTAGAGGTTTCAGTCTATAATTGGCTGGCTCCAAGGCAGAATGGCACATGGCAGAGGGGCAACAGCTCATGGCAACAGAAAACAGCAAAAGGAACAAGGGACCTTAACAGCGTCTTTCTGCCCCTTTTTCCTATCCATACTACTTTGGGAAAATACCACTCACACCCTTAAACTTTGTGCCCTTGAACCTAGAATTCCACCATGAATCAATCCCAGAGTCATACACTCTAGATCCAGCTACCTCAGAAAACTCACCTCTGACTGCATGAGGCTTTGGGGGGACATCTAGACACAAGCCATAACATTTACCCAAGCTCCTCTGCTCCTCATTTAAATCCATTCTCAGATAGCCAATAGTCTTACAACACCTTCCTGAATTAACTAGTGATCTTTGGGGGCCATGAAATGAAGTGCTTGACTATATCTAACCTTTTATAGACCTTTCTCAAGTTAAACTGAATTCTGGATGAGCATCACAAATGAAAGTAGCATGCTTCTGTGCTTTGAGCAAGCACTTTATACAGTGACTAAGGGGGAAACCTATGCAATGATAAATCCTCATTTATCACCTATATAAGTACCATTTAAGACAAACTTGAGACCTCAGCTTGAGTCTTCCCAACCTTGGTATGACTATTTCAAATTTGCTAGTGAAATTATTTCTTCCACATCATAATAATAGACTGGGTTAGAAGACAAACAAGTATGTTATATGCTAACCTCATATGCAGCCTGGTTAGATCCACCCAATAGTGTTATTTTATACCTGGTAGCAAAAAGCTATTCCAGTTAAAACCATTACAAAGGAAAACATGAATATCATATTAGCATAAAGTTTATGGATCTGGAGTGTTATTCCCATCCAATGTCAACCTATTTTTCTAGTTTCTTGATGTTCATCAGTCTCTAAGAAACTGGGACTTTCAGTTTTACATATTCTATTACTTTCCCGACTATTCTTGTAAAACGTCTTTCTTCTATGAATATAAAAATATAGAACCAGAGTCTAGTCAGAAAAAAATAAATCATACCAGGTATTTCAACTGAAAAAATAATATGAAAGTCTGGTTAAAAATAGGCAACAGGAAAGGTGAAAAAATGCCAAGACAACACTGAGGTAATTGTAGAAAACAGCTGAAATGGGAAAAGATAGAGTCAATAATGGGAAAATAATGGACTTACCAAACTCTAGAAGCCTGAGGAAGAAACCATGTGAAGGTGAACACGGATCTCTGAGGTGTGTGTTTGCATAATCTTCTTAATGCTTTTATCTTTGAAGGTACATGATGAAGTTACTTCTGAGAATGCTAGATCCTGCCAACCAGTGTGCTATGAAGTGACAAGTCCTCAGGAGGGCAAAGCTGACATGAAATGGCAAGTTTTCTTTTCCTTCCTCCTGTCTTCCAGTGTCTTTCAAAGGTTTCTGATTTGTGGCACCCAATGGGGAGCCAAGCCAATGTAAAAGATAAATGCACTGAATCCCAGTTCCTGCATGACACAGAAAAGCATACAACAACATTGTTTTTGGAACTGAGAAACCATAGGTTAATATTTAGCTAAAGATCATCCATGCAACTCTAAAGAACTTGACTAATGCTAATGCTCAAGTTAAATTAAGAGTATACAGTGTGTAAGCCAAATGGAATGGAGGTTGGAGCTTTAATAGCTGTCTTACATACTGTAGGCTTGACCTTCTGGACATTCTGGATGATTTCAAATTTTCTGCACAGTTCTGGGGTATTATTTCCCTGACCACCTCTAATTGCAATTTCATATTTCTACTAAATCCATATACTAATTGAACCTTCAGTTTAGGAAGTATTTTCTCTACTTTTCATCATCCCAAAATGGGAACATGAAAACTTTTCCTTTAAAATCCTCATTTGAAGAATGTTATAAATGGAACACAATACTATGTAGCCAATTATGATTGACTTTATTTAGACTCTAAGCAGTTCTAATTTGAATTTCTTTAATGGAAAATGATGTTGAACATCTTTCATGTGCTTATTTGCCATCTGTATATGCTCTTTGGAGAAATATTTCTTTCCATCATATTTATTGGTGTGTCTCCCAATGCATCTCATCTTCTAATCACCTGACTACAAGGTTGGGTGTGCAATGTAGACAGTTTTTATTTGTCTTTTACCTGGCTAGAGCAAGCTAGAATTTTCTCTTTTCTTTCTGAACCAGTCATTTCTTTAAACAGTGTTTCATGTTTTTCTGCCTATAATTCCTATAGATTCTTTTTAGAGTTACAAATAAGAATTTTACTTTTGTGTAATTCTAAATTATATTGTATTTTTTATTTCTGTGCCCAGGTGACCATGGATAACTTCAGATTTATAGAATTATAGTTGATTTTATATGTTTGACTTGCATTTGTAATCTTGCTAAACTCACTTACTAGTTGTAGGATGTTTTTTGTTCTTTGCTTTAGTTTTGTTCCTGAAGATGTGCATAGGATTTTCTATGTAGGCAACTGTGTTATTGCATTTTCCTCTTCTTTATATGAATTGTATTTCCTTTTCGTGTCTTATTTCACTGGTTAGAACTTTCAGCACTGTGTTAAATGTGAATGATGAGAGCTTTGTTCTTGATCTTAGGGGTAAAACATTCAGGCATTAATCGATAAGAATAATGTTTGATATAAAAATGTAGATATTCTGTATTATGCAAATATTTTTCTAAGTTATTGTCACAAATTAATACTGAACTATGTCAAGTGCCTTTCTACTTTTATTGATGTGATCAGTGAATTTCTCTAACATATTAATATGGCATGTCATATTATCATAGAATATTAAACAAATCTTCTATCTCTCAAATTCTACTTAGAATGTGTAATTCTTTTCATATCTTCCTAAATCTATATGCTAATACTTTGCTAAGTATTTCTAAGTCTATATTATGAGGCTATTTACCTAGTTTTCTCTCTTTTTTATGTTGTCATTATATTACAAATATGTAAACAGTTTTAGAATTAGTGTATTGTTAGTTTTATAAAAAGCATTGCAAAGTGTTCCTTCTTTCTGATGATGTTATATAGAATTATTGTTGATTTTTTTGTGTGTATACTGGGGATTGAACTTGGGTCACTGCACTTTCGAGGCAGGTGGCAGAACCACTGAGCTAAATCCCCAGCCCTGTAGTTGATTTTTTAAAAATATATTTCAAATAATTTCCTAGTGAAACAATCTGGGCCTGGTAACTTTTTTAGTTTTAAAACTATAAATTTAATTTAATTAACAATTTTAGGATGATCATTGAAATGATTATCTTCATATTAGTTAAGTTATGGTAATTTATATATTCAGTGGATTGATCCAAATTGGCAATTTGTAAAATTCTGCTGTTGACCCCATCCACGGAGCTTTCCACTTATTTTAGTTTTCAGAACTAAAATGTCCATTTAGTTCTTCATACATCTATCACTTTTCTGAGATGTTTTATTTATCAGCTGATATTTTCTATTTTTTTCATTTGTTTCAACTTTTTCATAATTGCTCAGTGAAATATTTTTAACATGGATGCTCCACAATCTTGTCCAATAATTCTAACATCTCTAACATTCTGGTGTTGTTATCTGAAGAATAACCTTTTTATTAAGCTTGAGGTCTTTCTAGTTCTTCACATGAAAGGTAATTTAAAATAGAGAACTAAACACTTCCATACTGTATTCTGAGATTCTGTATCTTATTAAAGCACCCCCACCCTGATTTTCTCTATCACCATTGGAGCAGACCAATGAGGGGCACTGTCTTGTTGCTGGCAAGATGAAGCAGAAGTGCAGAATTTCCGTGTGGCCTCATTGACACTTGAAGTGGGGACTCTTCTTGATTTCTAGTTGGAGATGGAAAGTTCTGGTCTTCATGTGACCTTCCCTGAGCCTGTGATGGTAATGACACTAACCACTATCTTGGTCTAGACACCCCCTGGAATGGAGAGTGGAATAATACAAATACTAATGTGTTCTTGACATCTGTTAGTAAAATGATTCTTTGTAGATTGTCTGGCACAGAATATTGCTAGTCAAGGAATATAACTACTTATTTGGTGAATAAGAATTTATTGAATATTATTAAACCAATCTGTCCTATATTTCTTGTTTTCCATGTGCTTGTCACTTTAAACTAAAAGATACAGATTTTTGCCCTATTAGATCCAAACGTTTGGATATGAGGATGTTTTTGATCAATTATTTGATGGAAACCTTATCTTAAAATATGCTTTATTTCATTAATTTTTGTAATTTCCCTTTTCCAATTCTAAGCACAGAAATGGCTAATGGCCAAAACTGATCCAGAGTTTCTCATGCCCTGGCCACAAAGATGTGTAACTTAGACTCATCCTAGTCTTTTTCTGGGGTTTTATCTGGGTGGATCTAGATAGAACATTTTCTTTTTTCTGGTCAGAAAACGTAATGCTTCATTTCTTGAAAAATCAATGGGCACATTCCCAAGTGAAATGGAATAAGATTATATTATTTGGTTAAATTTATTTCTCTACTTTTCTCTTCTTCATTGCACCACAAAGATAGACTATATGCCCTTAACTTTATATCCAAAGCAATGAGCATGAAATAAATATTCAGCAAATGAATGAATAAAGGAATGAATTAATAAATTAATAAATAAAGGAATGGATACATCTTTCCAGTAAATCTCAGCTATCAGGAAAATAAATAAGATCAACAGGAAAGATTTCAAGTGCTCTCTTTTTCAAAATTACTGAAGCTTATTAAGGCCAGCTAAAGAAATGATTAATTATAGTTTGGATGATGTCACATTCTCAGTATTTCCCTGCTCTACTTCCTTTCTGTTTCATTGTGGGAATAAAGCTTGAGGTCAGAACCCGAGAGACACACAGTTCCCCTTACCTGTCAACAGAAAGAAGCCTTGCTCTCAGGATCATCTCAGAGAAGAATGCTTCATTACCTCTGCCTCTTTCCTTCTCCTTGCCTCAGTTTTGATGGAGAAGTTGCTGACAGCCCTTACTCCTTGTCTGTGGCCTTTAACTTTCTAACCATGAAAATGTGTGCAACCAGACTTTTTAAAATTATTGAATGCAATGATATTTTTGCCTAGGAAATAATCTCTTCATTTCCTGGTGGTTTTGTTGCCCATGAGCTGTGCCTGATGTGGGGGCTTGGGAAAAACTAGAGATTCATTGAACTTTAAAGAGAATCACCTCGGGATCTTATTAAATTCCAGATTTTGTCCACTAAGCCTGGGGTGAGCTTGAAATTCTATATTTCTGAAAAGTTCTTAGCCAATATTCCTGGTTTACCTACCAAATCATTAATAAGAAAGACAAGGCTATTTTGAGCCTCTAAATCCTTCACTGTATATCTGGGATACTAATCTCTGCCCTGGTGACTTCCAGAGTTATGAAGAAAAGGTAGCCAGAGAATGTACTTAAAGGTTTTCAGGATTTTGGACTCACTGAACAGATCTAATCTATTCTTAGTTTGCCTGCCATTGTGATCACCTCAGTTCAGCCACTTCCAACATCAAGAGAGTCTCAACTGGAAATGTAAGTATTGAAATTTGAGGAGGAATTAACCACTGACTCAAATTTTCTTGCTGATGTTGGTAGATGAAATTTTCTTTTTTTAAATTAAATAAATTTTTATTTAGGGAATGTCACATGTGATTCCTTCAGTACTCATCAAGGTCACTTTAATGAAGTTCTTTGTCTTCAAGATAGCCCTTTTTCAAAGAAATGATGCTTAATCCAGTCATCTTATCTGCCCTGGGGTCTTATCTTATATCCAAAATACTTCCAGCACTTTAGGAGCACTTAGGGTAGATGGATCTGCCTTGCTGACACCTTCTCAAAACATGCACATGAATTCATATTCATTTCCTAAGATATTCAGAGTAGTAAGAGTAGTATAGATCTCTAGGATGTGCAAATACTACATTTAAACATTATTCAAACACAGTAAGACAATCTTCAATTTCAGCCCCATGTTCAAGACAGAAGCCTTCTGACATTCACGTTTGTCTCCTTTTAGGCCCTTCTGTCCTCTGTCCAGTGTTTCTGGCCTTAGGAACTCCTTTTATAGACAAAGCAACTTCTTTATTGTTCCCTCATGGTAAATACATATTCATCTTGTTTGGAAATTCAGAACTTATTATGAAACAACTCTCTTCCTGCTACCAATTTGATATCACATTCACCACGTTCAAGATGTGTCTCATCTTCTGCTTCTGCTTCTTCAATAGGAGAAATGGAGCCATCATCATCCAAGTATTTGTATCTACGACTATCAAGATCTTTTTCTAAATCTTCACCAACATTCATTTGTTTCAATGATTCCTTTATGAGGTGTTCATACTTCAGTTTTTCAATGTAGCTAAAAAATCCTCTTGCAACAGCTTGCTCAAAACTTAAAATTTTCCTCCAAGGTAATGGTTTCCTTCCATCCTCAGACTGTAAAAATGGAAATATAGGTCCTTTGTCTTTAATTTTTTTTTTAATCTATTTGTGACTTTCTAGTGTTTCTCCTTCCCTTTGCTCTTCCCCTTGGTGTTAATTTTGGCTTTTATTTTTTCTTTTTACTTTTCTTCTTTTTCTTGAATCTTTCAAAAATAGCTTTTAAAGGCAATGGTCTTGGTTCTATAGATGAGTCACTTCATGAATCTGTTTGAACACTTTCAGGTATATGGACAAATTTCCTACTGGGGTTTCTTTGAGTCCGTTTAGGTGAGGAAGGTTCGCATTGTGTTTTAAATAAGCTGCTACAAGATGAAGAGCTATCACTTTGGTTTTCAATTTCTGCAGCTGTATCAGATGTCATATAATTAACAGCATCCATGCCGATTGATCCATCACTTGTCTTAAATTTCTCTTCCAACCACACCGCAGAAAAGAACACGCGAGGCTTGTGACCCCGCTAATAGTGGGACTGGAATCTTGTGAGATAACCTAGCCCCGGAGAGAAAATGGGCAACTGAAATTTTCTTTTTTTTTTTTTAATTACTTTTATTGGAATTTTAGGTATACAATATAATGACATTCATCATTGGAAATTTGCACCTTTACATAATCTCTCTTGGTTCTTATTTTTGTCAAATGCTTTTTCTGCATCTGTTGAGATGATCATATGATCTTTGTCCTTGGCTCTACTGACATAGTGTATTACATTTATTGATTTGCATTTGTTGAACCATCTGTGTATACCTGAGATGAATCCCAGTTGGTCAGGGGATATGATCTTCTTGATGATCTTCTGCATTCTATTTGCCAGTATCCTACTAAGGATTTTTTGCATCTTTTTTTCATTATTAAGATTGGCCTATAGTTTTCTTTTTTAGTTGGGTCTTTCTCTGCTTTTGGGATCAAGGTGATGCTTGCTTCCAGGAATGAATTTGGGAGTATTGTTTCCCTTTCAATTTCATTGAAGAGTTTACATGGTAGTGGCAGTAGTTTCTCTCTAAATGTCTTGGAGAATTCAGCAGTGAAGCCATCAGGACCTAGGCTTTTCTCAGGTGGTAAGTTTTTAATTACATTTTCAATTTCATTGATTGATATTGGGTTGTTTAGAATTTTCAGGTCTTCTTCATTCAACTGTGGTAATTCATACTTATGTAGGAATCTGTCCATTTCTTCTGTGTTTTCCATCTTCTTGGTGTATAGGTTCTTGAAGGATATTGATGACCCTCTGGATTCCTGCTGAGTCAGCTATAATTTCATCTTTTTTTTTTTTTTTTCTTTCCTAATTGCATGGATTTGGTCCTTTTCTTTCCTTTTCCTGATAAGGTTGGCTAAGGGTTTGTCAATTTTGTTTATTCTTTCGAAGAACCAACTCTTGGCTCCATTATTTTTTTGTATCATTCTCTTAGTCTCCATTGCATTGATGTCTGCTTTGATTTTTATAATTTCCTCCCTTGTATGAGCTTTGGGTTTGCCCTGCTCTTCTTTTTCTACATGTTCAGCATCAGGTTGTTTAATTGGGCTCATTCTGTTTTCCTAATATAAGTATTCACTGCTATGAATTTCCCTCATAAGACTGCTTTCATTGTGTCCCACAGATTCTGAAAAGTTGTATTGTCATTGTCATTTAATTGTAGGAACTGTCTGATTTGTTCTTTAATTTTTTCTGTGACCTGTTGGTTATTCAGAGGTGTGTTGTTCAATTTCCATGTGTCTATGAATTTCTTGAGGTTTCTTTTGTTATTGATCTCCAATTTCATCACACTATTGTCTGATAATATACAGGAAATAACTTCAATTCCTTTTTCCTATAATTAAACATGTTGTATGTGCGAGTATGTGGTCTATTTTGGAGAATGACCTGTGTGCACCTGAAAGTAACGTTTATTCTGATTTTGTGAGGTGAAATACTCTGTAAACATCTGTTAAGTTCATTTTTTCAAGAGTTTGATTGACTTCTAGTAGTTTGTTGCTTATTTTTTCTCTAGTTGATCTATCTATTTGTGTCATGGGAGTACTGAAGTCCCCCACTACTATTTTATTAGTGTTTATTTGATTTTTCATGTCTGTTAGTATTTGTTTTATATAGCTGGGCCCACTAGAGTTTGATGCATATATATTTGATTGTCATCTCTTCCTCTTGGATTGTTCCCTTTACAAGGATGCAGTGTCCCTCCTTTTCTCTCTTAATCAGTGTTGGTTTGACATCCACTTGATCTTCAAATAGGATAGCTACTGCTGCTTTTTTGTGTGTTCCTGTCACATGGAGTATTGTTTTGCACCCTTTCACTTTCAGTGTATGAGTTTCTTTTTGAATTAAATGTGTTTCTTGTATGCAGCATATTGTTGGAATTTGCTTCTTGATCCATTCTGCCAGTCTATTTCTTTTGATTGATGAATTGAGGCCATTAACATTGATAGTTATAACTGATACATATTGGCTTATCATTGTCATGACTTTTTTTTTGTTGGATTCTCCCCTTTTCATTTAATTTTTTGTCGTGCTGGATGGATTCATTCTGCTGGGCTTTCTGGGGTTGTGATCTTTGGCATCTTTTCCTAGGATATTGTCTAAAATTTTTGGAGTGCTGGTTTGGTATTCATGAAGTTCCTAAGGTGCTCTTTGTCATGAAATTATCTTATTTCACCATCAATTCTAAAAGATAGTTTTGCAGGGTACATCAGTCTGGGTTGGAGGCTGTTTTCCTTTAGGGCTTGAAATACATCACTCCAAGCTCTTCTAGCATTGAGGGTTTGTGTTGAGAAGTCTTCTGTGATTCTGATGGGCTTTCCTTTGTATGTGATTTGTTTCTTTTCTCTAACTGCTTGTAGAATTTTCTTCTTCTGTTGGGTTTCTGGAATCTTAACTATTATATTCCTATGTGTAGATTTTTTTTAATCAAGGCTATTTGGAGTCCTATATGCCTCACTTATCTGCATATCAAGTTCTTTTCCCCTGCTTGGGAACTTTTCTGCCATTACTTCTGTGAACAATTTTTTTTATGTCATCTGTACTCTATCTCATTTCTTCATTGACTCCATTCATTCTTATCCTATTCTTCTTTGCATTGTCTAGCAGCTGCTGGATTGATGTCTCATGGTCTCTTACTCTTTTAAAGAAATATTTCTTTTCCTGGTCATTAATTGCAATCTTATCTTCTATATCTGAAATTCTGTCCTCCCATTGGTTTATTCTGCTGTGTAAACTTTCAGTGGAGTTTTTATTCTTCTGGAAATCTGTTTGCATCTGTTTTATGGATTCCATTTATTTCTTATATTGTAATTCCATCATGTTCCTCAGGTCCTCTATTTTTTTATCTGTGTCCTCTCTAGATTCATTAATCATGTCTTGCACTATAGGCACAATCTCTGCTGTTAACTGGGAAATTATTTCTGATTTCATTTTTTCCAGATCCTCTTGTGTTGCCAGTTCAGGGAGTCCAGATGGCTGAGTATCAGATTGTTCCATTGTGTTTCCCTTTGTTGTTGCTTTAGGTGATCTGGAAGTCTGGTTTTGAGACTTGTTTACATGCCTTCTCATCTCACCAGGGGTGGGGGTGTGTACGGCTCATCTCCTCAGCACTGGGGCTATGGTACAGTGGCCCAGAAAGACCCTCCTCATCTCTGGGGTCAGCTCTGCACCTTGGCACTGGGGGCAGTGGTTTGGCAACCCAGAATGCTCCTCCTCAGTGCTGCGGGAAGCTCTGATTTTTCATATTCTGAAAGCTCGAAGATGAGTCTTCACATTGAGTCCCTGGTAGTCTGGAATGGTCTGATGTTTTCCAGTGCTAATTCCACAGTGAATTACACTCTGGAATTCCAGAGTGAATTACAGGTGAAGGCAGCTTCACAGAGCCAAATGTTGGGGATGAGTGAACACACTTTGTAGAGGGGTCAGTCCATAATTATCTGGCTCCAAAGCAGAGTGGCACATAGAAGAGGGGCATCTCAGAGGAGAAACAGTTTGTAATGCCCACATGGTAGCAAAAGCAACAAGGGCTGAAATTTTCAATTGTATTTTCATTTATAGTAGAATACTTATACTGACAGGAACAGTACAAAATATCTACAAGAATAGATTACAAGGGCTGGGGATTTAGCTCACTGGTTTCACCACCTGCTGTGCAGGTGCAAGGACCTGAGTTCAATCCCTGGTATCAAAAAAAAATAAAAAGAATAGATTACAAAACTAGTTGAAAGTCAGAATTTACATAACTGCTGAAAGTGCAAGGACCTACCCAAGAACAACCCAGAAATTCTGACTATTAATAAATCTGTGTGTCACATATGTCCTCTACACGATTTTTATGTTGATATTCTCATCCTCATATAAAATGAGTCTAAAATTTTAAACCCATTATTCTGTCATTTTGCAAATGAAGAAACAATGTGCTGAGTTGGCTGTATCTTCCTTCTATTTTTTAAATTCTGGAAACCAAGGGACTAGTTTAATAGTGGGGCTATGAAAAAACAGAATATTAGAATGATGAATTCTGAACAAGGCAAAAGAAATTTCTTAAAATGAATGGACTGAAAAAGTCATATTGATTCACATCAACCCAGATCTAAGAAATCCAGGTAGGGGATTATCTTATCAAATGGGGACAGACTCAATGGTAATGAACTTTTTTCAGAATTCAAAATGCTCCCATTTGGGGGTTGTCTTTGACTTTTGTTATGGAAACTGAATGGCTGGATCCTGTCTTTCCTTTATGAGCCAAACTGCAAGCAAGAGTCAATATTGAGAAAAATCAGTTACTCCTGTACAAGATGTTCTATCCTGAATTCTGTAATCAAAGAAGAGAAAAATAGAGGTTGACACTTTGTGGTTTTTCCTTTTAATTTCTGTTTTATTTGTTAGTCTCATCCTTCAATCACCTATCAGTGCTGTAAATCCCTAGTTTTCACTGAATAAATTCTCTGGTAGTTAGGAAGTCAAAATCATTCTCTCTAGCTTACAATTAAATATACTGTAATAAATTAAATATACTCTTAAAACCATGGCATAAAAACAAGAATCCACCACTATAGAGATGAAAGCAAGTTTAGCATTATAGAGACAAATGTAGATGTGAGGGAGACAGAGGTTCTAACTAATTACCTATGATAATTGCTGGTGTTATAGCTAGATTTGGGAGAGGCCTAACAGAAGACTGATCATTTAATTTGGGTCCTAAAGAAGGAGTAGATATTTTTAAGTGGAGAAAATGGAAATTATGGGAGACATTTTAGACAAAGGCATCTAATTATGCCCTACATTATAAACATGAACATTTTTAAGGAGAAGTGTGATAAGAATGTTCTACAGAATTATATAGAGAATACAAAGCTCAGTGCTCAACCTTAGAAGCATACACAAATGTAAATTATTTTTTCTTGCATGAATTCATCTTGTGTTTTAAGTTCACATTTAGCTAATTGGAAGAAATGAAATTTTACTGAGCTCAAAGTTTTCCCCTCATTCATTTTAGTTGAATTTAAATTCTGTGAGATTTGCACAATGTCGTCCAGGTCATCTAGGTCACTGCTCTCCATCCACATTGGCATCATAGATGAAACACTGTTCCTAGCTGGTCTTCCATTGTGATCTTACAGATTGCTATTGGATCCTTATCCTCCCAGAAGGGTTTGCAGATCCACTCTTCTCTCAGATGTGTCTGCTCTGCTCCCATCTCCAGTTCACAGAAAACGCACGTTCACCAACACACCACTCTTGGGACTCAAACACCTCAGAGAGAGTCTATCCAGATATTGTGGATAGAAATGGACATTTCTATTGTACTCCTCCCATAAAATGGAGGTGGTGCGTATCCAAGTTCTCCTTGCATCCCCAGGGTCTATTCTACACAGATCCTCTCACATTCACTTGGCCAATCCATCTGAACATCTTATTTTCTATGCCTCAGAACTTCTACCCTGGTGGGCTTTTCTTTTTGGTTAGAGGAGAATCATTGAACAGAGGAATAGGAAATAGATTTGACAGTTCATTCACATTTTCTGAGTGATTTTTTAAAATGCTTGAACAATTTAACATTGTTTGTTTTCTCTGTATTTTAATGACCCTCTTCTTTTAGATCAGTGGATGCCTCTGACATAGCTAGCCAAATATAGGAGGGCCATACAGTATCTAGAAAAGACATATGGGTAAACTTTAAGAATTTTATATGTCTACAGGTATGAATAAATAACATTTCCACAAAAGTTAATACATATTGTGAGTTAATATGTCCCTACATGATATGTGGTTTTAAATGTTCATTGGAAAAGAAAGATACAAAATTATAATGTATTATATTATTCCATTATTAAATATAAATGTATAAAAAAGAAAGAATAATTTACACCACTTTGATGATATTCTCCATAAAGTAGAATTAAGAATGACTTTCAATAATCTGATTTTTATTATCTCTGGTTCTTATCTATATTTTCTTCATTTATTTTATAATTAGTATTACTTTATTTGGGGTTACTTTTAAAGTTATAAACATTAAAATATTAAATCTAATAAAGTATGTTCAAAAGGTAAGTAGAAGCTGATGGGGAAGAACTTTAAATGACACTGTTCACAGGTAAAGAGTTTTGTCTATACATGGAAAAAATAGTTTCTAAACAGGTCAGTACAATTATCAAATTGGATCTGCCAGACTTTTCTTTTAACACAAAGGTGTTCAATGGAATATTAAAGTAGAAAACAGAAAGGAAGTTAATAATGAAGCCAATAGTATGTTTGAATTGAAAAATAGTGAGGGCCCAGGTGAAGAAATGGCAGCAAGAATATGGAGGAGTAAAGAAACGGGAGAAGAGGCAAGGACAGCTGCTACTACAGCTCATGCCAATAAATTCACGTATAGCAGGCTAAAAATAGTAGGATAATAGAGCTGAGGAGGCCTTAGAATTTGGCCAGCTTAAGGTGCTTATAGATGAGATGAAACAAACAAAGCACAAAGAAATAGTCATTTGTCTAAGGTTGCAAGAGCATAGAAGAATCTAAGCCAAGTTTTCTGCAGCTACATGTAAAAGCTGTTCTACACTTAGTGTCCTCCATGGCATGATGAATACAACTGAATAAAGATGTTAGGTTAATTTTTATTAAAAATCTTTAATGTGCCAGGCACTGTGCCAGGCTCTTCATGTTTACTCTTTCTAATTCCTACAATTACCTTGCACTGTAGGTAAGATGCTGTCTGCTTCACAGGTGGGAGAGTGGAGGCACAGAGATATGGAATGATTTGCCCAAGTACACACAGGTGTATAGAGCAGAGCCTAAATTTAAACCCTTATTTTTCTGGTTTCATTAGCATGTGAAATTGAGTAGCAGTGGAAGGCAGAAGGAGAATAAGCTAGTGCCCTTTAAAGCCATAGCCAGTTATGCAGCTCTTTGGTGACACATTGTCCTCTTTGCTATGCTATAGATGGTTTGGGGGCCCTAAAATGTGAATATTAGAGGCTTGCTTTCCAGGGTTGTAGCAGTGAGAAGTGGTAGGACTTTTAAGAGGTGAAATCTAGTGGGAGGATGTTGGGGATCCTGCCCTCTAGAGGGATTAAGGTAGTCTTCTTGAGAGGGCTGTTGTACAATGAGGAAGCCTGGTCCCTCTCAGCTGTATTCTCCCTATCTGGTGATGTGATACTCATACCCATGTGTGCTCCAGCCATTGCCATCTTTGATGATGTTACCTACCTGAGATGTCCCTCATCAGAACTGAGCCCATGCAGATACCATGCACTTGAATTTCCAAAACTTCAATCTAAATAAATCTTTTTACTTAGCCTGTGTCAGGTGTTTAATTATAGTGCTTAAAACCTCAGCAGAACACCTAAACAAGGCAGGTTAGCAATACTTCTTTCTTAATATGTGAGAATGTGAGAATTCAGTTTTTGATTTGAGAACCACATCTCTTTTACTCTTCTCACAGATCTATAGCACACACACACACACACAGAATAGTTGGTACTTAATGGTATTGCCAAAATGAGACTGATATAATGCTGCTCCTCAGCCCTTGTGTGTATGCACATATCCACTCATGTATTTGTAGACAGTCCTGCACTCTTACACACCTGTGCACATACACACCTGTGCATGCACACACACACACACACACAGCAGCTCATGCACAAGTACCACACTGGACTCAGACCATGCCTTGAACTATAGAGGAGGCAGTAGAGATATCAAATGCTATTGAAAATCTTTCTTCTCTTTCCCTTTTCCTGTCTCCTCCTCCCAATAATATTACTGTAGCACTTCTTCTGTGGGACTAAGAGGCAGCCCTGCCCCAAATGTATTGCACTTGAAAATATCTGAAGCAGGTAAATCCAGTCACTTTTTCCTCTCTTGGCTTCATTTATCTCTGAGATAGATTTGTTTAGTCACCTGGACACCTGGGATTTATGACTTACATCCTGTGGCTCTGCCTAAGGAACATGCACGAGGAGATGGGACTTGCCAGGTCCATCACTGTCCATGTCAGGGTGCAGACAAGGGCTGGTCACTAATGGGACTGTCTCCAGTGCCTGAAAAATGAGAAAAAGGAAATAAACACAGGTGATTTTTCACAATACAAAATGTACTCAGTTTAAAAGGCTATGTTTACCCTGAGTTTATTTATTTATTTTTGTTGTTAAAAGATCTTTTCCTTTGTGAAGTGCTTGTAATGGTACATAGACTTTTCTTTTCAAAATAGTCTTACATTGCAAGAAAATAGATAAACCTCTCTCAGTTCTCCACTAAACTAATAATGTGGGTCCTTGAAATACAGAGATCTGGGAACAAGAGTCTGACCTATCTCTGAAGAGAGAAAGAAAGAACCTGGAGAATTTGAAATACGTAGTTTGATTAATCAGGTCTATGTGAAATGCCAGAAAGAAGGACAGAACAGTCAGGCATTAATGAATAAGATGATACTTTCTCCATGTTGTGATAGAGCCTATAGAGTCACTATCTTAATTCATTTATACAGAAAGCTCCAAGGAAGGTAGTATTATGTCTTTTTTTACAGATAAGTAAACTAGCATAAAACTAGTTTAAAAAATTGACTTAGATTTCTCAGCTGATAGCAAGAAAGCTGTAACTTGTATCAGAGAACAAGATTCTGATTTTTTTCCCTTGAAGATTATGATACTTTCAAGTGCAGTCTATTAATTTCCAGAATCATGGCCTAATGGCATGTCACAGTGTCCACGGATTGCTACAATGTGTGAGAAAAACACTATGATGTAATCGTCTCATGATGCTTTTACTTATTCAGATTTGAATCACTCTGAACTGAGAAAATCAATCAGCTTTGTAACATCCCTACAACTTTAATTTGCTTTGCCTTTTTTTTTTGACAACAGTGTGGTTTGATTGTTTTTAATTCTAAGGAACGTGTCCTTAATTGATTCAGTCTTTTCCATTTCTATAGTCAAATAAAGGAAATATGTTGGAGAAAAAAAGTTGAATGCATAGTAATATGAGTTGTTTGCAGATAATAAATGCCACAAGTAAATTGCAGTCTAATTGCTCCTAATTACAGTTTAGAGCTCTCCAGAGGGTGAGGTCTCTGAGCATTTAGAATTCTTAAATTTAGGTTGGGAGACCTGTGTCTTTTACATAAATTCTAATGTAATGAAATGACTGCATTTGTGCTGTGCTGTTTTTATAAAAGAGAATTATGACATCATCAGGGAAGATTTATTTTGTGTATTGAAGTAAAGAAAAAAAGGCTAGGTCTCTTAAGAAATACAGGGGAGGCTTTCCTGGGACCATTGCAGTGAGGCCCAAGACGGACCCTGCTGCCCCCAGACCACAGCAGAGCCTAGCCACCCCTGATGTTCCACAAGTGCTGCAGGCTGTGGAGGAATCTGGATTCATGTGGCAGAGGTGCCCGGGGCGATAAAGGCCATTGTTACAAGCTCCAGAAGATAGAGCAGAGGTGAACAGCAGAGAGAGGGCCTCTCTGAGGCTCCTTGATGAAGACTGAAGCCCACTGGGCAAGTGAAGTAAGTCTGCAATAAGGGCACACTGGACTACAGTGGTTGGTAAGTTGGTGGGATCAGCACTTCCCATAGGAACCCGGACTCACTTCACAGGAAAGGATGGCTTGAACCTGAAATAGAACCTTGCAGAGTCCAATCCAGCAGGAGGTCAGGGAGCTCAACTTGGGCCTTGCAGTCAGAAATCAGTCTGAATCTCAGTGGACTATGACTGGATTGCAGAGACTAATTGACTTAGATCAGCAGGCTGCTGCCCACATTGTCCTCTGTGACAGGAGAGACATAACCTAAAGAGGGCCCTTTTTCTCTCTCTCTTCCTTCTTCTTCATTTCTCTCCTTTTTTTTTTTTTTTTTTTGGTACCGGGGATCGAACTCGGGTACTTGTGCTTGCAAGGCAAGCGATGGAACCACTGAGCTAAATCCCCAGCCCCCATTTCGCTCCTTTCTTGTTCCTGTTCCTCCTATTTCAGAAGCTTTTGCTCTTTTATTCTCTCTTTTATTCTCTCTATTGTCCTTATTTTGGGCCAGGGATCTAGCTCAGTGGTTCCAATGCCTGCCTTGCAGGTGTTGAGTTCAATCCTCGGTAACAACAACAACAAAAAAAAGCACTCTCAATTGTCCTTATTTTTATATGAAAGTGAATGAATATAGTTTCTGGCTTCCATGTTGCCGATAGTTTCTTTCATTCTTGTTTTTGTTCCTTTCTTCTGACTTTTCCTATGGTCTTCACCAGTTTCCCAAAGTTTGTATGATCTTCCTGTGTCCTTTAGCCTCACTTCTAAACTTTTCCTCTCCTTCTATCTCTCTACCCACTGTTCCCCAACTTCTTCTAAGTCCTCATCCCAGGGTGTAAATTTGCTATATTGAAGGGCTTATTTACTGTAAACATATTTTGGGCTGGTCCTTGATTTTGATGTAATTCATGCGGTTAAAGGTGACAGACTAATAGTTACCATAATTTGTCATTTTCTAAGCTGTGTTTCATACTACTGTTGATGCTAATGTATTACTTGGCCCAAGGTGTTGTGATTGTTATAGTCAGTTGTCCTTCTGGGTATACTAACACTGAGATTACCTCATAGTCATTAGAGACTCAAAATCTAAAGACTAGCTATACCTGGAAGACACCTCTGAGAAGTAATCATTCCTTAAGGGTTCTAAATAATAGCAACAAAAAAACTCACAATAAGCAATATAGAAATATCAATCCAGGAATAAAACTAAAAAATAAAAAAGAAATGAGAAGACACCTTCTAAAGAAAGTGCAAACCTAGACTTCCAGGTAACCAAAGGCAAATCCTGGGGGCAATGAGGTGGAAAATCTGATAATCTATGACCTGAACACCCTGAACTGATAATATGGGAAGTAACAAAACAGATGAATGAGGCTCTAGAAAAATTCAAAACAGAAATAATTTCCCAGACAAATACAGAGATGGTGATTTGAATGAAAGATATGATTAGAGACACTAGAACAGAAACAGATAAAAAAAAATAGAGGAGCTCAGGACCATGATGGAACCTATGAATGCCCAGCATAGGAAAGAAATAGAATCATTGAAACAGATTCAAACAGATATCCAGGAGACTAAAAACTCCATTGAAAGTATTCACAAAACAGCAGAATGAACCAATGTGAAGAGAGAATATCAGATATAGAAGACAGGATTGCGGTTAGTGACCATGAAAAGAGAGATGTCTTAAAAATAGTAAGGGACCTTAGAAATTGATCAAGAAGCTGCTAGATGATACAAAGAAGAATTACCTAAGACTGACAGGAGTCAACATAAAAGCAGGAGAAAGTACAAATGACATAAAAACATTTTCACAGAAGATGGCAGAAAATATCCCAAGAAAAGGAAAAGAGTTTGACATACAGATAAGTGAGGCATATAGGACTCCAACTAGCCATGATAAAAAAAAAAAAAATCTACACCTAGACATATAATAGTCAAGATCTCAGAAACCCAACAGAAGAACAAAATATTAAAACAGAGAAAAGAAATAAGCCACATACAAGGGAAAGTCCATCAGAATCACAGCAGACATCTAACACAAACCCTCAAGTCAAGGAGAGACTGGAGTATAGTATTTCAAGCCCTAAAAGAAAACAACCTCCAACCTAGACTGATACATCCTGCAAAACTATCTTTCAAAATTGATGGAGAAATGAGATACTTCCATGGAAAATAACACTTGAGAAACTTCATGAATACCAAATCAGCACTGAAAAAAATTCTTAAATGTATCCTAGAAAAAGACAATAAGGGTCAAAACTCCATGAGGCCCAACAGAATGAAGTTATCAGGCAAGGCAAGAAATTAAATGAAAAAGGACAATAAATAAATAGATAAATAAATAAATAACAGAGCCAACAATGGGAATATATCATGACAGGATGAACCAACACATATTAGTTATAACCATTCAATGTTAATGGCCTCAATTCACCAATCAAAAGAAATAGACTGGCAGATGGATTAAGAAGCAAGATCCAACAATATGTTTCATACAGGAAACACACTTAACTGAAAAAAAAATTCATAGACTGAAATTAAAAGGATGGAAAACAATTATCCATGTAATAGGAACCTGGAAAAAAACAGGGATAGCTATCTTATTTCCAGACAAAGTAGGTTTCAAACCAAAATTAAATAAGAGAGACAAAGAAGGTCACTACATCCTTGTAAAGGGAACAATCCAAGAGGAAGAGATAACAATCATAAATATATACATATATATACATATATATGTATATATATGTATATACATAGGTAATACTTATATACATATATATGTATATATTTATATACATATATATACATATATGTATATAAATATATATATACATACACCAAATACTAGTGCACCCAACTGTATAAAACAAATATTAATGGACATGAAAAATCAAATAAGCACCAACATAGTTGTAGTGGGGGACCTCAATTCCCCACTGTCACAAAGAGACAGATCAACTAAACAAAAAAATCAACAACAAAATACTAGAACTGAACTAAACTTTTGAATAAATGGACTTAATAGACATCTACAGAGTGCTACACCCCACGAAATCAGAATACACATTCTTTTCAGCTGCACATGCATCATTTTCCAAAATAGACCACATAGGGGCCAGGGATTTAGCTCAGTGGTTCCAGCGCCTGCCTCACAAGTGCAATGTCCCAAAAAACCAGACCATATAATAGTTCACAAAACATGCATAAGTAAATCCAAAGTAATTGAAGTTATCCCCTGTATATTATCAGACCATAGTGCAGTTAAATTGGAGATTAATAGCAAAAGAAACAAACACATGGAAATTGAATAACATTCTCCTGAACAACCACTGATTCACAGAGGAAATCAAAGAAAAATTTAGACAGTTTCTATAATTAAATGATAATGCCAATATGAATTACAGGAATTTATGGGACACAATGAAAGTAGTTCCATGAGGGAAATTCATAGCAGTGAATGCCCACACTCAGAAAACCGAGTGAGCACAAGTAAACAACTTAATGCTGAACCTCAAGCCCCTAGGAAAAAAAAAGAGCAAGACAAACCCAAAGCTCATACAAGGGAGGAAATTATAAAGATCAGAGCAGAAATCAATGCAATGGAGCCTAAGAGAATGACACCAAAAAATTAACAAATCAAAGCATTGGTTTTTTGAAAGAATAAATAAAATAAATGAACCTTTAGCCAACCTTATCTGTAAAAGAAAAGGTTAAATTCCATGCAATTGGGAATGAAAAGGGTGAAGTTACAAGAGACCCAGCAGAATTCCAGAGAATCATCAATACCCACTTTTAGAACCTGTATTCCAATAAGATGGAAAACACAGAAGAAATGGACAGATTCCTAGATACACATGATACCAAAGTTGAACAAAAAAGATATAAAAATTCTAAACACCCCAATATCTGTCAGTGAAATTGAAAACATAATGAAAAACTTACCAACAAAGAAAAGGCCAGGTACTGATGGCTTCCCTGCTGAATTGTACAAGAAATTTAGGGAAGAGCTAATGCCACTAATTCTCAAGCTCTAATGAAATTGAAAGGGAAGCAATACTCCCAAATTCATTCCTGGAAGCAAACATTACTTTAATTCTGAAAGCAGAGAAAGACCCAACCAAAAAAGGGAACTACAAGTCAATCTCCCTATTGAACATAGACGCAAAAATCCTAAACAAGATACTGTCTAACAGAATACAGAGGATTATCAAGAAGATTATCCACCCTGACCAAGTTGGATTTATCCCAGGGATACATGGATGGTTCAACATATATAAATCAATAAATTTAATACACTATACTAACATAGTAAAGAACAAAAACCATATGATTACCTCAATAGATGCAGAAAAAGCATTTGACAAAATCCAACAACTATACATGATAAAAACCCTACAGAAAATTGGAATAGATGGGCTCTATCTCAACCTGATTAAAAGCCATCTATGAAAAACCAATAGCTAACATCATACTAAATGGTCAAAAACTGAAATTTTTCATGCTAATCAGGAACAAGACAAGGATGCCCACTCTCACCACTCCTGTTCAATATAGTTCTGGAAACATTACCCAACCTCTGTTCCAGGAGATTCAGTGTTTCTATTTTAATATTTAGATCCTTAATGTATTTTGATTTTAGTTTAATGCATGGTGAGAAATATAGGTCTAGTTTTAATCTTTGGCAAGCCACAGCAGTTAAAAAAGAGAAAGAAATAAAAGGAATAAAGATAGGAAAGGAAGATGTTAAACTGCCATTATTTGCTGATAACAAGATACTCCATATAGAAGGCCCCAAAAACTGTGCTAAAAACTTCTAGGCTTGTCAGATGAATTAAAGAATGTGGATCGAGGTCAACGCTAAAAAATCAATAGCCCTCTTGTACTCAAATAACAGACTCATTGAGAGAGAAATTGGGGAAACAATTACATTCACAATAGCATCCAAAAAAAGAGAAACATCTAGGAATCAATCTAATGAAGGAAGTAAAAGACCTTTATTTTGAAATCTACAGCACTCTTTAAAAAGGGATCAAAGGGGATATCAGAAAATGGAGACATTCCTTGCTTCTGGGTAGGAAGAACCAATATAGTGAAAATGGCCATATTTCTAAAACTGCTATATGGATTAAATTCAATCCCCATTGAAATCCCAACATTATATTTCACAGAACTAGAAAAAACAATCCAAAAATTCATTTCTAACCAGAAAAACAAAAGCAATACTAGGCAACAGAGACATGAGAGGGGGTATCAGAATCCCAAAACTATACTACAATGCTACTGTGATAAAACAGCATGGTGCTGGCAAAGAAACATACCTAAGGATAAGTGGAATAGATTAGAAGATGCAGAAACAACTACAGACACACTCAGCCATCTCATCTTTGACAAAGGAAGCAAACACTCTCACTGGAGGAAAGATAGCTCCTTTAATAAATGATGCTGGAAAAACTGGATTTCAACTTGCCAATGATTAAAACTCTCATATCTCTCACCATGCACTAAAGTAAAATCGATGTGAATCAAAGATCTAAATATTAAAACAAAAGCACTAAACCTCCTAGAAGATAGGTTAGGTAGAACTCTTGACATTAGCATAGGAAAAGACTTTATGAACAAAACTTCAATTGCACATGAACTAGCACAAAGAATCAACAACTGGGATCTCATTTTATTAAAAAGCTTCTGCACAGCAAGAGAAACCACCAACAGAGCTAAAAGACAGCCTACAATGTGAGAAAAAATTTTCACTAGCTGTTCCTCAGACAAAGCACTACTATCTAGAATATATAAAGAACTGAAAAAAATCAGACCCCCCAAATTTAAAGATTCAATTCAAAAATGAGCATCTGAAATGAACAGATATTTCTTAGAAGAAGAAATAGAAGCAGCAAGTAAACATATGAAAAAATGTTCAATATCACTGATCATTTGAGAGATGTAGATGAAAACAACATTAAGATTCCATCTCACTCCAGAAAGAATGGCTGCTATCAAGAAATCAATCAATAACAAGTGCTGGCAGGACTGTGGGAGAAAGGAACCCTTCTCCATTGTTGGTGGGAGTGTGGACTGGTGCAACCACTGTGGAAAGCAGTGTGGAGATTCCTCAAAAAACTAGGATTAGAGGTTCCATTTGACCCAGCTATTCCCCTGCTGGGTATCTTCCCAAAAGAATTAAAAGCATTATACCACAGTGACATATCCACACCCATGTTTATAGCAGCACAGTTTATAATAGCTAAATCTTGGAAATAGCCCAAAATCTCATCCACTGGTGAGTGGATAAAGAAAATGTGTTTTTTTTTTAAGTGGAATACTACTCAGCCATAAAGAAAGATAAACTCGAGACATTTATAGCTAAATGGATGCACCTTCAGGCCATACTCATAAATGAAATAAATAGAACACAATTGTAAATACAGAATAGTTTCTCTAATGTGATAATCTGAAGGTGTAAATGCATAATATGTATTGTGAAATAGGAAGAAAATGCTCAAAGTAGAAGGGGAACTAAGTCAGAGGGCAGGGTAAAGGAAAGAAGAGAAAGAGAAAAATTGAAGGTAAGAAGGAAAAAACAGAAACAAAGTTTATGTATGTAGGTGGGTGGAGGGGTGGAAGGGAGGGCAGGACAATAGGAAAAACTAAGAATTAAGATGTATCATGTATAGGTAAAAATTCTCAATAATAAATGTGATCATAATATATACCCAAGTGTACCAATAAACTCCATAAAAAAGAAGTATAGAGCAACTCTAATAGTACTAAGCACAAAGGAATTTACAATAAAAGAGTCACTTAATCACTCATTGGTGTATGCAATTGAGGTATGTTAATGACAGTGTTATTTTGGCATCCCAATTAAGGACAATTGATCCTTGGAACTGGAAGATGGTCAGAGGAGATTGCATGGGGAAGGTAATACCTAACATAAATAATAAAAAATAAGGACTCATTTATAATAAGGAAAGGCATTTCAATACAATGGACAAATGTAGAGAGATGAAGAACAGCATGTTGTGGAAATTTCAAACAATTTGATGTAACACAAACCATTGCTAGACTGCTTGGTAGGTACTCAGGCCAAGCTAGATAGTTCTTTTTTAAAAATATGCTCCTCATTTATTTGCAACCTATATAGAGAAAATTGTTTTTATTAATGCATTTTTCTCTTTATGTTAAAAATAAATTTTATGAGAAAGTAAAATATTGTAATTCACATGGAATCAATAATAACATTTTTTCACTCAAGTGTATTATTTAATTAAAAAACTACCAATAATTATTTCTCCAGTTACACAAGGAACAGTTACACAAGAACATTACCTGGCATTATATTTTCTCATTCTATGTATGCTTAATAATATTTTTTATATTGACAATATGCCCAAACAGCCAGGTGTTTTTCCCCTACAGATGAATATTCAAAAAGTATAGATTTTCCCCTTGCAAGGTCACTTTTCTTCCTTTACTAAGAACAGTTATAAGTGACTCTATTTTAAGTCCTAAAGTGAGAGTCATCTAGGCCATCAAGATGCTTTGAAAAGATAGTGGATTTTGGATACCAGCTCTGCTGCTTATCTGTGAGACCTTCAGAAAGTGTCCCAATTTGCTCAACCTTATCTTTTATGCCTGTAAAATAGTGAAAATAATGTCTTCTTTATAAGGTTCTTTGAGGTTAGCTGAGAGGAGTTCTCAAATCAACTAATATCACAGAAGGCACACTTTAATTCCCTCCTTTCTTTATACTCAACAAAATATCCAGTCTTCTTAATTTTCTTTTTTATGACAAAAGTAATAAGGGTCAATTAAATCCACCAAATTTAATTGAATGATTTTTTGTCAGTTCTAAAGAATTAAATACATGTAGAAAAGGAGATATTAGACCAGTAGTGGCCACCCTATGCCATGTGTGCCACAGCAGGCTGTATCACTAAAAACTGCAAAAGGCTCACCCTCACTGTACTAGCCTGTAGGCTATGAGATAGATCCAGAGAATGCCCCAAAACCACACAGTGTAATGATACTGTTTTAGAAATCTGTTTACATACTGTCTAGGGGTCTACATTGAAGTACAATTCCCATTTCAGTAATTGATTTTGGTACATTTTGGAAAATTTATTCCAAGTACTTTTACATAGGTTGTACTGTCTTCCCTCGGTTCTCCCCGCAGCTATCACTGAAGTTACATTTCATAGAGGCCAGAAGAAAGAATGGAGAGACAACAGGTAAGAGAGAAAATGTCCCTTTTGGGATTTGAGGCTCTAATTCTTTATTCCCCAAATGGTTATTCATCTTTTACTCCTTTACCTATGCAAACCTTCCAGTAACATATTCATATTTGAATCACAGGTCTTTTTAGTATGTCTTAAACTCTTGAACTATTTATCCTGATAATTTATTAAGTTTTGTGGACTTCAGGTTCAGGCAGAAGAAAACTCTAATTGATTCTTTTAAAGCTAAATGTAATATTCCTTTCAAATTAAAAGAATTAGTCATTTTCAGTAACAAACAGGATTCGTTTATGAAGTTCTGCTGGTTTCTCTGATATCTTGATGTCTCCACATTCTTCCCAGTTGTTTCTCTATTGCTGTTTTTAAGAACATGTATTTCTCTGCTTCCTAGAGAGAAAATCTGGACCAGAGACTGGTAGTCTAAGGAAAATAAAGACATATGATACAGATGTATTTTATCTACAAATCAAAAATCATAGGTTTGTGCCATAGTCACTGTGTCTTGTGAATTGCAGAGGCCAAGGCTACCCATGATTATGAACTTTGGGAAATGCACTATTGAAGAGACTGAATTGTAGCTGGGCCTTCAGGATTTTTTGTCTTTTAGAACATTTATTTTGTTGTAGCACATGCTCATTGATAAGTATTTGAGAAATGCAGATGAGTATTTTTTAAAAAGCGAGTGATAACTATTATAAGTTGAATGGCCCAAGGTGACTACTGCATTTCTGTCCTTATTATATATAAATATTTTTTCATGTATTAAATATTTTTCAAAAATACTATTTTAATATCTATAAAGAGGATTATTGTGTGAGTACATTATTCTTAATTTAAACAGACCCCTAGTAATTAATTATTCACTTATCCATCCAACAAACATTTACTGGGTGACTGCTATGTATCAGACATAATTTTAGGGCCTGGAGGCAGAATGCTGAACAAGAGAGAGAGGGCTGCTGTCCTCATAAGATTTACATTCTCTAGGGAGAACAATAGTAAGCAAGAAAACAGGGATATATGTGAGGGTGTGTGTGTACATCGGGTAGAGATAATTGTATAAAGAAAAGGGGTTGAAGTATCTCTGTCATGTTTAGGAGATACTTTGATTTCAATTTTTTTAATGTTTCTGAAATTTAAAAATGTTGCAGTGGCCATCTTTATGCATGGAATTTGGGATACATTTATTGTTTATTGCTATGAAAAAATGTCTGAATGTCTGCTCCTTCCAAATAATGGAAATAAAATTTTTTCTCCACTCTACAATGAGGAAAACTGCATGTTTTTAAGATTAACTCACATTTGAGGCTCAAAAGAGAATCTCTTTGTTTCAGTCTTTTATTTCTCCTATTATTTCTGAGGATGAACAATGTTTTTAGTTCTTTGCATTCATTTATCACTGAATTTCTCTTTCCCAGTTTCATGAAAATCTGCAGGTGAATATAGAGGAAAGATATTCCAGTTATAGAAAATTATGGCAACAAAGACTCAGAAGGGATCTCATAAAGTGCAGTGTGTTAGGAAGTGTAGTGTAGTGTGACTGAGTGGATATATTGATGTAACTGTTCACACAAGCTGAAGAGCCCAGAAACATTGACTGATCTAAAAGTGAAATGTAGTCTCTTGTGTCCAGTTTTAGAAAGATGATATTGATGATTGCTAAATATTCCTCTTTCTTTGAGAGGATTATATGTCCCCATGAAATAATTACATGTCTACTCTGTTTAATCCAGGAGTGAACATGTGAAATATGACCAGTAATGTGAGGACCAAAGAAATGATTGGAGTTTTAACATCCATTATGCAATTCTCCATCTCCTCTTTGTCTCTCTCTTGAGTCTGAAAATATTGCAGATAAACAATGCTCTTTCAAATTTAGTCTCTGAATGAAGATGACCAATTGCTGTTTAAAGTTTGTGTTGTGCAGTCACAGAAAGATAACAAAAGACTTCATACACATTCAAATGTCAAAAGATATATGTTAAATGAAAGACTTTACAAATGTACACTTGAGGAGCAACAGGCCTCTTGAGCTATTTCTGTGCCTTTAACTATACCCCCTCTCTCAATTTACTCTGTAACACTCACAGAGCAATCATTAGCTTTCAGGAAGCGGCCACTTACATAAATCATGGGTATTCCACAAGTCCAGGTCATTTGAGGCATAAAAGAACGCTGAGAAACACATAGAGCAGAAGGAAATTAATTTGGGCCTTTGCGGAAATAAAAGAAACTTTTAGTTAACATATACAGAGCACCTGCTATATGATTTACTCTGCTTCATTGAAGCCTCACACTCTTCTCTGAGTAGAAAGCATTATCTTCTGATTATGGAAGAGAAAGTTGAAGGGGATTGTATCTCTACTTCCCTAACCTGCAGAAGCAATATTTAAAAAAATGAGCAGAGGAAGGCATTTCTGAAAATTGGTAATACTGACTCATGTATTCTAAGTAGTAAGTTGGAATGTATACAGTGAAAGCTTCATGTTGGAACTGACTATAAGGCAAACACAGCATAAGTAAGAAAAGCAGAACCAGAATGAGTGCTACCAGACCACCATGAACGTAGTTTTCTCTGCTGGACTGTAGCCCTTGTGAAGCTTTTTGGTGAAGTCTATCTCAACCACATGATGTGCTCTTATACACGGATGAGCTGTCACACTTTCAGTTACAGCTTTTCTCTGTCTTCCTCTTCTCTTATTATTCAATCTAGAAGATCAAAAAATAAATAGAAACTATGTTTACTCTAGGGTTCCAAGCTAGAGTATTTCAAAATCTCAAACAACTTCTGTATAAAAACAGTAGATAATACAATGCATTCTATAGATTTTTAATTTTCAAAGAAAGCTTTGGTATGAAGTCTGTATTTGACTGTAAGTATAAATAGACTTGTAAAATGAACACAATGTTTATCTCTTATTTTAATCTAACATTTATCAATCTATGTATCTATAATCTATCAATCACTCATTGAACAAGAAGACTTATCAGGCTCCAGAGTACCCTATCATCCGAAAATGAGTATGTTCTATTGAATATTCACTGTCTAGACAAGTGCTTTTGCAGTGTGGAGTATGACTAATACTTCATTAGTAAGGAGAAATAAATTTAGTGGGTAGCAAAGAGCACACACACTCAAACACACACATAGGGTACGTGCACACGTAGAACATAATAAAAAACACTAAATTACAATACATGTCAAAAGAGAAAATACCAGCATATAAAATTTTTGCTTCAGGTGTATATATCTTGTAACATAGTACATTCTGGACCAAAATTGTTCAAAAGCCCCTAATCTAAAATGGAGCAATATATTTTCCAAGATAATAAAATTATTTAAAAAAATCTCATGCAAGTATATGCCTTATGAACATAAGTAAATTATTTAACTCTTCTCAATGTGTTTCTTCACAAGTAATGTGAAAAATACAAAGTTATTGCAAGGAAACAAAAATTACATGAAAATATGCTTGAAAAATTCCCAGATGAGGATCTGGAAAATGACAAATAAATAGTAGCTGTTATTATTATCAAATTTTTCAGAGTGGAAGACTAGAATAAAAGCTTGCTACAGAGGAGAAAAAAATGCTCTTTAAGCACCTAAATGGAGATGTCTTGTGTTGTGGTTTATAACAAGATGTTCCCCTAAAGCTTCATGTGATCCTAGACAGGACCTTCAGAATTGGATTATAGCACATTATAGATGATTGGCTGTTAGAAGGAGGGTCCTGATCAGATGAGGTGGGTCAGTGTGTGGCCTAGAAAGTTATATCTCCTTTCCCTGTGTTACTAGGTACTGGGGACTCCTTGTAGAGATTCTTTCTAGTTCCTTCTTGTCTTGAACAAAGACTTGGACAGAAAAAGCAGAAAAGGTAGTGAGGTTTTACATTTATTAAAGATAGGAAAAGAAAAGAAACAGGATCTGCAGAGCAAGTGAAAGCTAATTAAATGTAAGCAAAGAAATGCACTCTTCATGATGGGCCACTGAAAGAGGTAACAGTGGACATCAGTTTCCTGGCTGCAGTCTTCTGTATCTTGCACTCCTCCAGCTGTTATCAGGTCTAGCCTATCCTATCAAAAACCTGCTTGAGTTCTCAGGACAAGAACTGAGGCTACTATTTTCTGACTGGTCCCAGGTGCAGGGCTTTAAGAACTGTTCTGTGCATGTGTCTTGGAACTCTGTGATTGACAGCTCACATTTACTTGCATAGCCAGTTTGCCACACCTTAATCTGTTGCTTCACCTTTTCCTCCCTTAATTCTCTGCTTCCTGCCCACCATCCCCTGAGCAGCCCACCCTCTTTCAATATGCCTGCCTGCCATACCTGCCTGCCTTGGAAGCAGTGGGCTATGGACTAAAACAAATTTAGCTACAAATTGTAAGCTGAAATAACCTTCTATGTCCTCAACTTGTGAGGGTTGGGTATTGTGTTTCAATTGTGAGAAAAGGGTTTAAAATATCTTGTTTGCAGCCTTAAATGCTCTCAGCCCACCTCTGCACTATCCCCTTCTGAAGGGACCAGGTAGCAGAAATTGAGCCAGATGCATATAGACCTGTGAAACTTTGCAGAAACAGGACAAGAGAATACCTTTGGGTTCAACCTTGACTGGTTGGTCTGGGAATTGATACATGATTGGTTGGGGTTAAGAACATAATACCCCCCAAAATGAAACTTTCTGGAATGATAGTCTCATGATTTACTTTCAGGAGAAATAGTTCAGAGGATTACTTTTATAGGTTTCATAGCTTCCTTTGAGTGAAAAAAAATTCTAGTTTATATGCTGTACCTGAGGGAGATAAACTTTTGACAACCTTTGGAAAAGGAAGAGGAGCAGGAAAAATGAGGGCAGGAGAAGATCAGAGACCTGATCCCGAGGCCCTACTAGTATCCTCCATTTCAAAGTTTTCAGCATGTCAAGGGGCCATATTTGGGGTATTATTTTCTAAAACTCATCAACATCATTTCTTTTCTGGGGAATCACTTCTCAAATAAAGTACCACACACAAACCTTTGACCCAGACTTTGCTTTAGGGGTAAATCTAAGCTAATATAACCTCAAATCTTCTTTCATACCCATTTCCCTTTTCTAATTGACATAGTCATAACATTAGACAGAAAGTCATTAGGGTGGAGAAAGGTGGCTGGGGAGCTACTTGAAAAGTTAAAAAGATATGATATTTCTCCACTTTCTTAACCGGTAGCTATAGTTAAGATGCCCACAAGCTTGTGGTTTCAAACTTTAGCCCAAGAGACTGTAGCATCCTCTAAGTGTGCTGATGAGGCCTAGGACCCACATAAAGTTCAGACTATTGGTGAGTGGTTGGAAAAACCTCAAAGTCTCAAAACAAACTGAATGGAAACATCTATACTAAGGGGTAAACAGGGACCTACTTCTCCCCAAACTAGGTAAACCATCCCATTTTACTTGTACAAGAGCAATAATAGAGTCACGCAGAAGACGCCTAATCACCCCGCTGCAGACAGGCAAGTCTGCCCACGCCCTACCGAGGTCCTGAGTCGCACAGAACACACCAAATCAGCACTCCAAAGAATTTTACACAATATCCTAGGAACAGACATTGAGGATCACAACCCCAGGAAGCAAAGCAGAATGAACCCATCTGG
>NW_004624845.1:2075612-2095072 GCF_000247695.1 Heterocephalus glaber | reverse complement strand
TTTAAAACCCTTGTGGAATTATTGCTTTTCAGAGGTGTCCTCCAGACAGGTTTTGAGGCTCTAATGACTCTGAGTCTATTTTATTTTCCTTATACCAGGAAGGAAAACTGATTAGATCAATCACAATATGTTAGACCAAATGTTACAATCAGCAATACCATAGCATCAAGCTCAGCTTAGAAAATGACAATTTGTGGTAGTTATTAATCTATCACATTTAACTATGTGAAGTATAATCACCTGTGGCTCTGTAGTGAGGGACCAGGTAGCAGAAGAGCTGCAAGGCAGGGGGTTGGGGGGGGTGGAATTGGGCCTTGCAGGTGCCCGCACGGCTAAGCAGAGCACCGGATGAAGGCAGGCCTCCAAGCTGCTCTGGGACCACACAGCCGAGGAGCCTCAGGCTGCTTGGTCGACCCGCAGAGAGAAGCTCCAGATGAAGGCAGGGCTCCAAGCCGCTCCCGGGACCTCAATGTGCTGTGGAGAGGAATTGGACTTATTACAGTTCTTCTTACATGGACTTAGATTAAGGGTGTCTTGAGCCAAGTATAAGAACTTGCAATTCTAAAAGACTACCATATGTTGCTGAGATTGTCACATTTTGAGTAGCACTGACAGTCCACTCCTTACATGGTAGACGAGAGAGAGAATTTAAGTAAATACTAAGTTTTAAGCTCACAACAGAGAATCCATGCCCATGACTGAAAGCAAAAGGAGGAAGCAATGGATATTGAATATGGGGATAACAATGACCATCCAGCAACTAAATGTTGCTATTTCATGAATTATTAAATTTGATCCTCACAAAACTTTGAGGTAAATTTAAAAATGCCTCTCATATGCAAGGAAACTGAGGCTTAAAAAGATTTAGTCCTGTAGTCACACAGTTATCTGTCTGATTTCAGAACTTGATTTCCATATGCTTCCCACATTATAGTACTCTCCTTTTTGTCATAATGCCTAATAAGAATAATAGTTTTTGACACTTAATATAAAGCAAATATTGTTCATAAGGGCATCCATGAAAGATCTTCATCTACTTTTTTATGTAGGTTAAAATCTACCCTTGTATTGAGCCAACAAGCCAGAATATACCTAGAGTTCTCTATGCTTTAATTCTGCACAGGTGTAGCATGGTAATGCCTTGTAGATATGTTGCATGTGCTAACGATAGCAGGGGAAAATAGACTCAATGAGTGGGAGAAATTACTAATGTTAAGAAACAAGATCCAAGAAAGTGAATAAAGTAAATCCAAACAAATAGAAGTCACTTCATAGTGAAGGGAAGGGAAAAGTCAATTTTAAATGCAGCTTTCTAAATTCTTCAATCTTGGCACCTTTTTACATGCCCCACCTGTCAAGATATAATAAAATTTCCAAATCTATTGGCATTTGCAGCCTTGAGTCTCCTTCAGCCAAAATGGCTGAGCTGAGGCAATCACACGGAGAATACTTTTATCCCAGTCAGAGTAATAGGTGAGACTGAGTGGTGATTTATCTTGTCCTAATAATTTGAATTTTCTTGAGGACTGTTGCAAACATCTCTGCCCAGTACTAGTAGGTTGTATATAAAAGTGGCACTTGCTTCTTGCTTTCCCATAATTTCGCTTTTTTTTTTTTAATCTTCAGAGTCTTACCAAAGCTTTACGTGATTCAAATGGGCATCTCAGATAGCAGAGTTGGCCTTGCACTGCTACTTTGCTAATGACTGCTACCGAGACTTAAATCCTGGTCTGTGAAGCAGCAGGGCTCTGCTGAGTTCACTTCCAGCTGAGGTCAACCTGGCTCCAACCAAATTCCTTTCCCTGAATTATGGCTTCTCACTGACCTGATGGGTTGCTGGTTAATTGCAACCCAATCTCAGCACCCTTTGATCTCTTCCAGCAAGACAAGCAGTGCCTTCCCACTATACATCCCTATTTGCATATCAGCTATCCTTGTCTGCGTATCGGATATTCCTGTCTGCATATCAGCCATCACCAGATGCTTCCAGCCAGATGCTTCTGGACTCTTCACACTGTGCTGCTAAATGTCTTCAAAGCATACCTCTCTTACCTCCCCACACTTATAGTCAATAAAATACTGGGTGCTCTTGATGCCCCTTGTCTTTGATGCCTAGAGCAGCACTGATCAGCCTCTAGAGTCAGTTCTCTCTAAGTCTTGTTACTTGTCTTTACTTTTTTTCAGCTGGCATTGTAGTGTCTCACAGAAAACTGTAGACTTATTGTGGAAGTCTGTATTAATGTCACCACTCCGATTCCTTATAGAGGACCAACTTCAGAACCTCAACACCCTAATGAAAATTTTTAAAATACTATTCATAAGTTTAAAGATATGATGTGAACTACATAATGTTGAGATGAAGTGATTGATATAAGTGTTCTAAACTGGGTGGAGGATGTAAGACTGGGTGAAAATATTTCCTACAAAGTGTTGCAGTTGCTTAAGTGGTCAGCCATTGTGTATTTTGTGTTGGGAGCAACAGTCATCTCCAAAATCAGAATTTCAATGGACCCATCTGAGGCCCAAACCTGGAATAAAAGAAAACTCCAAATGGATATTATTCTCTTTGAAAAAGCCATGCCTCCTTTTCATGTTAAAGTTCACTATGGTATGTTCTGAAGAAGGAATGGTTCTATCCTGGGACCTAAAGTCCTATATCTCCAACCTAGATTCCAACAGTAGTGGGAACATTATGATCATGAGGTAAGGAAGCACCACTTGATAGTAACCATTAGAAGATTAAACAGTATCTATTTGGAATTATCTCCACCCCTTTAAAAGAAAATATTTCACTGTATATGCAAAGAGTGGGGTAACATTATTTATTTCAACTTTACATCTCAACTCTTTCCAAGACTTGCAGCTTACTAAAATATTGTGTAAAATGTGATTCTGAGGTAAAAAGGCCAAGATTTTAATGGGAAAGGACAATCCTTCAATTTACACAACTTTCATTAGTCCTACTTGTTTGACCTTACCCACTAATGTTATCTGAGTGTCTGCCCATTGTGTTAGAAGTTAAATAATTATACATTTTATAAATGTGTTAGTAGGATTAAATTACAAAATAAAAATGGAATTTTTTTGTAAATTACTTTTTATACCTATTGTCTCTCTATAAAAAGAAATGTCTTAAGATTTTAAGTGGCATCTCTTACTCTATGGTGAAACCTCATCCAGTAAAGTCTTGCTGAATGTGAACCTTTATGGAGACTCACTCATGCATTGTCCTGCTTCCCCTTCTCACTTGTTCTCTGATGACTTAAGGCCTTACTTGGGATGAGATCTCTGGATCTATGAATTCACAATTCTATCAAAATTTATCTATGCTATACCTTTAGAGTCAGCTCATCTATATTGCTCAGAAAGTGCACTAGTTTTATATTGCTGCTATAAAAAAATGACATAAATTTAGTGGCTTAAAGCCCTTGTTATCTCACAGAAGTGTAGGTAAAGGGTCTGCGGAGGCTCAACTTGTTTCTCTGCTCTAGTTCCCATAAGGATAAAATGAAAGTGTTGGGAGGTCTGTGTTCCTTCATGGAGGCTACAAAGGAGACTATATTTCCAACCTTATTCATTTCGTTGGAAAAATTAAGTTCATGTGTTGTAGGACTATGGTTATTATTTCTTCATAGGCTATTGGCCAGAGGTCATTTTTAGCTACCAGCAATCACAAGCTTAGGACATAATCATCTTTCAAGCCTAAAATATCAGGTTTAATCTTTCTTGCTCTTCAAATCTCTCTGCCTCATCTCTTCTCTGCTTCCTCTTCTACCATACCTGAAACCAGCATAAAAACTGTCTACTTTTAAGGGCTCAAGTGACTATATTGGTTCCACTCAATGAATCCAATATAATCTCCATATTTTAAGACCCATGGCTTTAATTATGTATGCAAATCCCTCTGAATCCATGTCTAGATTTGCATTTGATCGAATAATCAGTGGAGGGAATTATACAAGCAGGAAGGTATCCTTTCAGTTGGGCTGCCACATCAACAAGGTTTCTACTGCCTTCCTCATCCCAGTTTTGAGAGAGCTGAAAAGTTTCTCTCTCATTATCTTTGCAATTTCCAGGAAGTCAAATACCTGAGAATAACCCTATCTATCCTTTTCTTAAAGGAATAACTCTTTTGTCTTGGTATGAAGTAGTAGGAAAAGGCACCTGTTTTTTAAATCTTGCTTTAGGATGTACTGCCAGAAGCACTAAGCTCATCGACACTTCTTTTTCCTTAAGGATCTGATGAAGAAAATTCTGTCATTTGCAATAACTTGGATGAATGTGGAAGACATTTATGGTCAGCAAAATAAGCCATGCACAGGAAGACAAACATCATATGATTGCAGTCATACAGAGAATCTAAAATCAATCAAATACAGAAGCAAAGAGTAGAATGGTGGTTATCAAACGTGGGGGGGCAATTTTGATCAAAGGGTACAAAGTTTCAGTTAGGAAAAATAAGGGTTTTGAGATCTATTGAATAACATAATGACTACTTAACAATAAGGTATCATATATTTCAAAATTACTGAAAGGGAATTCCAAATGTTCCCACTACAGAAAATAATACTTGAAGTGATAAATATATTGAATACATTCATTTAATCATTCCATATCAGATACATATAACAGCACTTTGAACCTGATAAACATATACAACTATAATTTATCAATTTATCACTACACAATTCTAAGGGAAAATAGTTTATGATCTATGACTCTATACCTTAACCAGTAGGGGAAAAAAATCAAGTATAGGATAAAATAGAGACATTGCTATTTGTTCAAACAGTTTCAGGAGTTTTACTCTTTCTTAAAAAGTTATTAAAAGATATCCTCATCGGGCCGGGGATTTAGCTCAGTGGTTCTGGCACCTGCCTGGCAAGCACAAGGTCCAGAGTTCAATCCCCAGTACCAAAAAACAAACAAACAAACAAAAAAGATACCCTCATGAACAAGGGAGTAAGCTGACAGAATGGAAACTATTAGACTGAAAAAATAAGAGACACCAAAAGAGAGGGACAGAAAATTCTTGGTATGATTCTGGAGAAAAGTTCCAGGGTAAGTATTCTGCTTATCCTGCATAGGAACCATGTGGGAGGCTTAGACATCAACTGATCCAGATTGTAATGTTAGGATAGAGAGTTCCAGAAAAAGTTACTTGGTGAGTTTGACAATGTGATAAATTGTTTTTAAAAATTATTCTGATAAAGTTCTTGGAAAACTTAAATATTGAGATAAAAATACCAAGGGGATAAAGTAATTTGGCAATTGGAAATTCTAGAGGAAAAACCAAAAGTTACAAGAAAAAGGAAATGAGAATTAACTATAGAGTTGGACTCATGTAATCCAACCCCCATAGTGATAAATGACAAGACTGATATTATGAGAGGAGTTTTGCTACACTAAGACTATACAGTCACCTATTAGCATATCAGGACCAAAACCAAGTATCTTGTCTCCATATCTGATGCTTTACCAATACAACTGTTTGGGTGCTTCAGTGTCAATGAGATCAGCTTTTTGCGAGTGCAGTGTCACTGACACTTTCGGGCCCATAATAGAGCATTTTAGCTCTTCTACTCATCCACATAAAGAATACATTTGCCTTAGGCTATGGGGTGCACATTGCATAATTGACAATATCTCTCATTGTTGGGTCACTGTTACAACAGACACTGTAATTTGTCCAATACAAACAAAATTAATATTTATTCAATTGATATTAATTCTATTTTTTCTTATAAGATCCAGAGAATACTAATGATGTAATAAGATGGAAATCTAACTAGGTTTCATCTATCTAGACTCAAAGAAGGATTCTGAATTAAAGAGAATCGTGAAGAAACCAAAATTTCATCTTCAAGAGATAACCCCTTGTTTTTGGTCAGTATTTTATAAATCACTTTCATACTTTTATATTCTTTTTCTCATTAAATCCCCACAAAGTACCTTTTCCTCCAAAAGAATTAAAAGAATTATACCACAGCAATATATTTTCACCCATGTTTATAGCAGCACAGTTTGTAATGGCTAAAGCTTGGAAACAGCCCAAGTGCCCATCAACTGGAGACTGGATAAAGAAAATGTGTTTTGTTTTGTTTTTTATGACATGGAGTACTACTCAACTGTAAAAAAGGAGAAATTAGAGACATTTATAGCTAAATGGATGTACCTTGAGGTGATACACTTAAGTGAAATAAATAGGACACACGTGGGAATACCAAATAGTTTCTCTAGTGTGAGAAACTGAAAGTGTAAATAAGGATTAAAATGATTAAAATGAATAATTGATAATTTGAAATAGGAAATGGTCCAAAGGGATAGGGGTGGTGGGAGGGGAAGGGGAAAGAAAAGAAGGGAAAGGAAAAATTATGAGAAAAGAAAAAAAATGGAAACAAATCTATGTAAATAGGGAAGGGTGGAGGGGGTGAAGGGCGCACAGGGAATGGGGAAAAAATAAGAACCAAGATACACCATGTTCAGGTACAAACACCCAATGATAAATGTAAACATATTGTATACCTAAAATGTACCAATAAAAGAATTTAAGGAAAAAAATGGGGAAATTGAGACCAAAAAATGTCACTTGCCAAGGCAGAATTTAAGGAATGGCATTCATAATCACAGCCTTTTTTACTTTCTTCATAGTAGCCTCTTATGGGCAGGCTTCCATCCTTTAGCCTTGTCCCTTCTCTGCCTACCCACCTAGCATTTCCAAATGTTAGAATTACTCTTCCAGACTAAAAGTCTCTCAAAGAGACTCCATGATCAGCTGTTAATGCCTCCTACCTACACCTGCACTGAAATTTACCTCTCTGACATTTATTTATTAAGAAAAGAGTCGTCAAAGATTTTTTTTTTTTTTTGTCAAAACCGTTTAAGGAGACCTTTTGGCAATCTAACAGGTTATTCCAGTTAGATGTTTTGCTGTTTAAAGGTATGACACCATGCAATTCTGTTTCCACTTCACATATATTTTACCTGATATAAGACAGATATAGTTCTCATAAATTATGTGCATGATACCATAGTAAGAGGTTGCATAGCATGAATTATTAATTTTTCATTTAACAACTATTAATTGAGCATTAATTATATGTCAAGCCCATTTCCAGAAGTAAGGAACACTACATTGTGCAAGATCAGTTCCCTGCTTTCATTAAAATTTACAGTCTCATTTTATCTAATTAAATCTTAAACTAGGCCCATCTCTATGAAAGAAGTATTACTATTATTACCATTTTACAAATTTAAAAACTGAGCAGAGGTGCAAAGTAATAGAGGCTTAAAGTAGCATGGGTAATAAATAAATGTTCAAATTCATGCTCAGCTGTATCTGACTCAAAACCCTATGCTTCTAGGTACTAATCTTTTATAGTCATCTCAAAAGGATGACTAAGATAGCAGGACTGCCAGAAAATTTTAAATGGGCAAACAAAGCTGAGACTACCACAGGGTTAGTCTTGATAGTAATAGTTACTGTCTTATTAGGTATTATTTAGGACATATCGTAGGATATATATATATATATATATAAAATTTAGGATACATTATATATATATATAAAATCTATAGGATATATATATATATATATAATTTAGCCCTTCAAGATAACCCCACAGTATAAGTATTATAGTTGTTTTATCTGCAGAAAAGAAAACCAAGTTTCAGAAGTTTCAATAATTACCATCAAAGTCACATAGCAGGTAACCAGCACAGTGAGGACTCCACATAGTCCAATTTAGCTCCAAACCTTTCATTCTAAAGTACTAAGAGACACTGATGCATGAGTAAGATGTTTGGTTTTATGAACAGGTCAAAAATGTCATGGAGCATATACCCACTTCCTTCATTCTCCTCCCTCAAAGCATCTCAAACACTGCAGTTCATCTGAAAGGTGGGCAAGTATTGATTTTGGAATCAAGACACCTCTCCCCACCACTAATCATGTTCCTGCCATTGGTTGGGTTCAGTCAGTTTTCAAGTCATAATTCCCATCCTGGCCCTCATCAGAATTTCTACCTGCCCATGAAGAAGTTAGGTGTGCACGAGGAGAAACTTTTAGACTAATGACCTACTGACTTGTAATGCTAATAATCACTCAACACCAAGAGCTCCTCACTCTTCAACTGGGGAAGATACACAGAGTCACCATACTATTCAGATCATTGGAAGTACACTGAGCGTGTGGGTGGTGATTTTAGCATCTGTGTCCTGCAACAAGAGAAGGTAAGAGGAGGACAAGGGACTGTGATACGAATTGTTGGTAAGTAACCAGGGAGGAAGATGGTGGGAACCAGAAATGTATGTATTGGATTGGATTGCTTTTCCAGATAAACCTCTGCTAAAAATATTTTTTTCCTTAAATTCTTTTATTGGTACATCTTAGGTATACAATATGTTTACATTTATCATTGGGTGTTTGCACCTATACATGATGTATCATGGTTCTTATTTTTTCCCCATTACCTGTGCACCCTTCACCCCCTCCACCCTTCCCTATTTACATTGACTTCATTTGGACATATTAGCATGCCTGGTAGTATTCTGGATTCTGGGTGAGTTTAGAGCAAAGAAGATTTAACAGCCTCACACACAAAGTAATCTGTGCCTTGCCTGGTTGGATAGATTGTGACACAGAAATTACATGACCCACGAACAGCAACCAGTCCAGTAAGGCAGCAAAAAGCCTCTACAAGATTCTTTGCATTGTGGAAAGAGGATTATTCCTCCGTTGCATTCATTCAAACTCTTCCATTCTACTTTCAATCTTTCCTCAGCACCTGAGGGGATACTGAAAGAAGCAAGTGGAATCTGCTAACAGTAGTGTTGTTCTGCTATGGTATAGGAAGAATCTGAATTTTTTAAATTCCAAAGGGAATCTCATTAAATATACACTATTTTAAAATAATTTCAAAGGACTAAGTGTACTGAGAGATAAATATTATATTAGAAAAAGATCTTCCCTGAACTCTCAAAAGCATACATGCCAAAGAACTAAGAGCCTTGTTTTCTAAATTGTAAAATAAGGTGCTCAACCCTCTCCAATCTTAATGCCTAAGGTTCTTTCAAGTTGTGATATCTTGTAGGTCTATTAATACCTTGAAGTTCATTTATGTCAGAGGCTCTATAAATAACAAACTTTCATCAGATGCCAAAAATAATTCCACAAGAGAACCTTAGTTATCTAATCCCAGACACTTTAGAGAATATCAATTAGAAACAGGGATAGAAAATTAGAATCAAGAAGTAACAATCTTGATATTTATTGTCCTTGCTTATCTGTCCAAAGCAAGGCTGTAAAAATATACTTTATTATGTTTTAGTTCATTAATTTCTTTTATTTTGGAACCAGTACACATTCAGCTGAATAAAAACAAATGCTGCTTTATTTACAACTAATAACATCCAGGGATGTGGCTTCATGATTGGTTTTTTTGTCTCTCTTGTTTTTCAGGTTTTAGAATGACTGAAACAAAAGGAAAAAGAACCATTGAGAATGACTATCAGCATGAAAAGCAATGTGGAGATTGTGTTCTACCTGATTCAAAACCTGAAGATCAGAAGAGATGTGTTTGCCTGCAAAATACTGCATTGAAATACTAAGAGCCAAGAACAGTCATGATGGGAAAATGTGAAATTAGCCAGAGTGACTCCCAGTAGGTGCTGGGGCTGAGATGGATTTAAACAAAAGATCCATGAACAGAGTCCTATTTGCATAAACCTCTGGAGTTGATGGTTTAACAATAAAGGCTTTATGCATTAATCTTGGTCTGAGAAACACCTGGAATTGAGTGGGTTAACTGCTTTTAAAAGTCATGCAATAAAAACTTGTTTGAAAACAGACATATTGAGATTAAAATCAATAATGCAAATAAAGTGCTTATGACAGTGCCCTTCACATATTGCTACATGTTTAGTGCTCTATAAATAATACTAGAACAGCAACAGTAGTAAAAGTAGTCATGTTAGAAATGGTGGTTGTATAGCTCAGGGGTTCTGCTGCTTGCCTTGCAGGCACAAGGTCCTGAGTTCAATCCCTGGTAGCAAAAAAAAAAAGAATGGTGATTGTAACAGTAGTTGTTTTGTTACCTTAAATGAGAGACAGAAGACAAGTACACCAGTCAAGATTATGTCCTCTCTCCTACTTACTCTACAGTGTCAGATAGTCAAGAATATGGAACTATAGAAGGAGAAATGGAGTTTAGAACTTGTATGGCAGGCCCTAGACCTGAATATACACATCGATACATATATACGCATATACATATATATGCATATACACACATATATAATATGCATATACATGCAAATATATATATATATGCATACATATACACATACACACACACACACACACACACATTATATATATATATATATATATATATATATATATATATATATAGTCTCATTGTCCTCTTCCATATGATTAGGAGCTTTAATTCCATGTTATGGAAGAGGAAACTGGGGTCAGGGAATTGAAAAAAATGTCTTCAAATTTCACAATTACTAAATCATACAAATTAGAATGCAAACCCAGATATGTCTGGTCCTACCCATCCACCTCATAGCATTCTTTAATCTATACATCTTAAAATTACAGGAATAGAAATGAACTCATTATGTTACTCATATAAAACAATGCTATTATCTAGGTTTTGTAGCTCCACTTAAGAGACCAGAAATTTCAGTTTTGATTCATTTCAGAAAAAAAAAATGACATTTAAAATTCACACAGTTCAGAAGGGGCATAGTTGGGACTAGAAGTCAAGTCTTACTTCAAAGCTATCCTCTATTATCCTCACAATATTCACACTCAGGTTTCAAAAACCCCTGTTAGTGGGGTGGTCATCTTCAATTTCTTGTACCATCCTACGGACCATGCTGGCAAAGCCTGCTTTACACCTCAACAACCATGTGCTTTGTGGAGGATCTTTCTTCAATTCTTATTGTTAGTCCTTATTATTACATGTGTATCATCTGAGGTCAGGAAGGAGGGAAATTTTGGTGGCTTTTCTGCTCCTCAACAGGGACAACTGACAGAGACCAGAGCAAAACAAGTTCACTGTGAGGATAGCCCTGGGAATATTATTAGGCTGGCACTGTGGAGCAAAGGACAGCAGGGCTTCAATGACAAAGATGATTGATAGACATGGAAATCTTTAGAAAGTTGTGGAGAGACAACACTCAGGGATTCCTGAAAGTGAAATTGACATTCAAATCAAATTAGTAATCAATAATAAATAAAATGTAAAAATCAAAATGCCAAACTTCATTCGGTGTACTGTAGTTCTCTACAAATTTTGTTAGTTATAAAATTACCCTATACTGTTAACTCTTGGAGAGAATTTAAATTGCTACTATGCTTCCTAAGGAGCTGGCTAGATTACCAGCCAGTCCTCATCCTCTGACTAGCTACTCAGTGTGGTCAACAAAAAGATACACATTTCCTTTCTCTTCTTTAGTTCTGCAATCTATTGAATCAAGGAAATGTTCCTGTAGGTGCTGACTTAGATCTTCTGACACTCAGGGAGATTATCTTTTTATCTTTAGTCCTTTGGGTAATGCTAGCAGGGATAAGGTTATTGTTTGCTTTCACTCTCAGCTCTAATAACTACTCATGACTTTCAGGATGTCAATTAAACTCTCTGAGCCTCTCTTGCTTAATATGAAATAGTTTGTTATGAAGATTAAATGAGATACTCTTTCAGGTAAAGCACTTACCACATAAAAGTGCTCAATAGATGGTAGCAATTATGTTAATCATCACCTTAAAGAATAAGAAAATGTGTTAATCAGGCTATGTGGTGACTTGGTTGCTTACTAGACCTACTAAGAGGGATAAGTCTGGAGGAAAGAAGAGTGGGTTATGAAAGCATTAGTCAAATTAAAGCTACTAGTGTTTCTTCTAGTAATGACAGTATTCAGTCTTTCTAAAAGGTCTGTTTTGGATCGCTGGATGTTACCAAGCTGTTACCCTGGTTAACAGAATGACTGTATTCTCGGAGAAGAAAAGTGTTTCAAGTTGGGCTTTGGAGACTTTGTGTGAGACAGTTTGAAGACTTGACCATCCAGGCTTCTTGGTAAGAAGTCTGGGCTTTTACATCAGAAAAAAATCCTTCCACTTGAAGCCATTCTCCTCTCGTGTTTCACATGGTAACCCTTGTCTTCAGCTACTATCTTGGTCACTTGGAGTCTCTGTATAAAAAAGCACCTTTGGGTTTTGCAAGCGGGCTGTCAACCAAAAGTCAGAATTTTTTATATTTGGAAGCTAATAGAATTATGACAACAAGAATACCTCAATTGTTTTGTATCTTCCCAAGCTTTTACAACACAAATGGGAAGCTCAGAAGTATTTAATTATTCTTGAATATGGTGTAAAATGCACAATATTGAAGTGTTCAGAGACCAGTGTTCTGAGCTGTGCATCCTTGGTATAACTGTTTTAACTTTATGAACCTCAAATGGCTCACATTTAACATTAGAATCAGAAAACTTATTTCAACTGGGTTATAGTGAAGACTTAATCCTAATTAATAATGGTAAGAGTACTTGCTCAAGAACCAACTCAGATGTCCATGGAATCTAATACAATTGAAGACTTGGCATGAAGATTTTTTTTCTTGCTCATGCTCAAAGGAAATGTCTTATTAATTTCTTCTTAAGGAACACAGATTGGGCAGGTACAAGGCTGTGCAGAACAGATAGAAGGAGGAACAGAAATTCAGTAGGTAAGAAAACAAACATAGGCATTGCAAGCAGAGAGTACAAAACACACGAGTATACATATAAGAAAGAAAAGGTTACTTAAATTAGGATACATTTTGGGATAAGCTCCAGATTCATGTTTGTATCTTCCTTAAACTTCACATAATAGGGCACAAGTGTGTTTACATACATTTTTCTATGGGAAAAAAATCTATCATATTCTCAATTAGTTGGCAATTGGGAGTTTTATTTTCTCTTTGGTGATATAGCCAGCACTGTCATTTTATGATATTTTAAAGTCTTGCATGGAATACTACTACATATGTGCTTTAATGGCGTCTGTCTCCAATCCTTGTCTTATCATACAATCATTTATGGCCTATTAACTATACATATACCATGGTTGTAAATTGGTTCCTTTGCAGTCATGGAGATCTGACATTGTTCCAGGACCCCTGCTTTTAATAACTTTGAGAAATGTCAACTCTGTCTCTAGATGTTACTCATTTTCCCCATTTTTTCTTCATGAAAATAATTTCCGAAGATCTTAAAACATATCTAAATTGGGGCCTAGGGATTTACCTCAGTGGTTCTGCTGCCTGCTTTGCAAGCTCAAGGACCTGAGTTTGATCCCTGGTACCAAAAAAAAAAAAAAAAAAAAAAATCTAAATAGAGGAGAAGAAAAAGACAGTTACAAAGGATTTCCTCTTCTCCAAACCTCCACTGACTCCTGTCAACTGTTTACTCTCAGCTGATAATTCTATTCCTATTTTTCTAAGCCTGCCTGCATCTGTGCACATTTCCTTTGCTGTCTCTTGTTATTATCCAAACTCATACCTTGAGTTTTAACATGGGATTCCTCTTCTGGTTTCAGAATATTTTTGTGTCACTGTCCACTCTTTTCCATACACATCATTGTTTTCAATGTCTCATCTAGATTTTTCTCACTACAATGCAAACAGTGAACAGTGAAATATCTCTGATTGCAAAAAAACCCCTCTCTTTAATCTCATATCTCTCTTCTACACTCACCTTATTTTCTTGTTTCACTTTTCTGAAAAAAATTCTTAAAAGACTTGCTTCTATGCATTGTGTCCATTTCCTTACTTCCAATTCTCACTTGGATCTACTCCAGAGAGCTGTCCATGCCTAGCTGAAATGAAGTACAACAGTAAATGTTCAGATCTCATATTATTTCACTCAGCTGCACCATCCTCAGTCATCCCCTCTTCTTGAAACACTTTCTTCATTTTTAGAGGGACAATATGTTTTCCCAATTTGCCTCTTACCTCACTGGCTACCTCTTTTCTATTCCTTTTGTTGGATTATTTTTATCTTCACTTCAAAAAATAAAATGCCTCCCAGTTCACACTTTGTTCCTTTTCCCTTCTCTAACCATATTATACTCTCACCTTTGTGTTATTTTCATAAATCAATTTGAATACTTTCTTTTCAGTAATATTTCCAAATATGTATCAGTATCATGTCCCTTTGCCTTAAATTTCAGTTGTTTGTCCCACTGCTTACTTGATACCTTTATCTGCATGACAGATATCTGCTTTTTAGATCTTCACAAAACCAATCCATCCCCAATTCTCATTATCTTTGTACAGGGTACTACAATTCCCCAAGTTGCACAAATCAAATACCTTGGAGTCATCCATAACTTCTCATTTTCTTTCACTGAAATAAATGTCATCACATCCTCTCTACTTTCTCTTTGAAACACACTGAGAATCCAATTTCTTCTCATTCTGTCTGTCATCACCTCCCCGCTCTAAGGCATGATGTTTCTCACCTGGACTCCTGCAATAGCTTTCTTTTTGGTGTATGTGTGTGTGTGTTTGTTTGTTTGTTACAGGGTCTCACTATGTATCTCAGGCTGGCCTTGAACTCACTATGTAGTGCAGGCTGGTCTCAAACTAGTGTCAATTCTGCTTTAGCCTCCACAGTGCTGGGATTACAGGTGTTTGCCACCACACCTGGCTGCAATAGGTTTCTGACTACCCTGTTTCCATTCTTTCTTCCCTATCTCAAACAACAAATGTAACACTTTAAAAGCCTGAATAATATAAAGCCACTCCTGCTATCAACATCCCAAAGGCCTCAATCTAAAATCCTAACAACAGTCTACAGGACAACATACACACTTCTCTGTACTTGTCTTCTTCCAGCCTATTTATTTCTATCTCTAGATCCTTGAATACACTCCATGCATGCATGCCTCAGTTTCTTTGTTAGGCTTTCTAATTAGAATACATTTGCCAAGTATTTGTGATCTTCTTCTTCATGTAATTCATTTCTGCCAAAATATAACCTTCTCTAAGAGTGCCTCATGATCTACCTAAAATACCAGCCAGCATTTGTCAGCTTTCCAATTGCTGAAACACCACATCCACAAATTAAGGAAAATGAGTTTAATTTGCTGCATGAGTTCACAAGATTAAGCCCATGGTGGGCTGGCTCCAAGTTACAAACATCATGGGAGAGCAAAGCTGCTTAGTGTTTCGGAGTTGGGAAGCACAGCAGGGAGACAGCAGCAAGAGGAAGGGGTGAAGGACCAGATATCAATCCCAAGGCCACACCTCCATGATCCATCAGGAAACACTTAGAAGTGTACTCCACTAGTTCCCTGGATGGATCTCAAAATTTATAACTTTGACACTCCACCCTAACCATCACACACTCTAATTTTCTTTTTTTTCTTCCTAGAATTATTCATATCTGATATTATAGTACCTAATAAAATTACAAACATTTGTATGCTTCTAATCTATCTCTTTTATACACATAGGCCTTTGAGAACACAGAGTTATTTCTGATTCACCTCTGTATATTCCTAGAACAGTGTGTGGTCACCCAGATGTGAGTCTTTGTGACTACGTGCGTGTAGGTCTTGACTTCAAAGGCTCTCTAATTTGAGGCAAGATGATAAAAAATTCAAGCCTAGCCTGGGAAACTTAGTGACTTAGCAAGCCTTATCTCAAATTTTTTTAAAAAATGAATTTTTAAAAGACTGGAAATGTAGCTCACAGCTACCTGAGTTCAATCCCCTGTATCTCAAATGAGGGAGGTGGACTCTAAGTGAAAATACTGAAAAAAAAAAAAACAACCCACCTAATTTGCCCGTAATTTGCAGAGATGAAGTAATAGGTTAGGCAGAAAGCAAGTCTTTAAGCTTATTGAAAGCAACATTTCAATAAAAAGCAGGCACCATGGTATGGATCTCTAATAAAATTGTTCATAGTAAGCTTTTGTTGTTATTATGTGTTAGGTGATATTTTAAGTTATTTACATGTATGGATTTAGCTTTCCAACATCAACATGAGCGAGATACTTTTAATTTCCCCATTTTATAAGTGTAGAATTAAAGACCATGAGATACTGTCACAGAGGTAATAGATGACAAAATCAGACTTTGAACCTGGGGTCAGTCTATTAACCAGTCCATGATTGTTCTCTGTGGTGAATAAAACCAAAATTTTTAGGATACGATTCTGTGTTCCAAGCAGAAAGAAAGAAAAAATAAAGGAAGAAAGAAAAGAAGGAAGAATGAAGAAGGAAGGAAATTAAGTTGAGCTGACATACATAAATTATTTTTTCTGAATGTTAGAAATGTCATATATCAGCAATTTCTTAAGGTACAAACTATGAAACCAATACAGATTTGAATTATTAACTACATAAGAAATTCAGAAGTGTCCTGCCTAACATTGTTTTGTTTCACAATAGAGTGAAAGATTATGATTTACTAAATTCATAAGCTAGAATATATAATTTATAAAATCATTTTATAAAAATTTATACTCAATTATCATAATGAGAACAAAAGGCAATTTGTGATTTTGAACGTGTATTCTGTTCCAAGTATTGAGTCAATTACCCTTGGGAATTTATCTCATAGAATGTAAAGTTATGGTGATATAAAAACTTATATATAAATATTCATAACAATAGGTGCCATAGCAAAAAAAAAAAAAAAACTGGAAAGAATCCAGCAATCTTTTTTTTTTCTTGGTACCAGGGATCGAACTCGGGTCCTTGCGCCTGCGAAGCAGTCGGCGGAACCACTCAGCTAAATCTCCGGCCCTGAATCCAGCAATCTTTAATGGACAAACTGCTAAACAGGTAGAAGTTCATGAAGTAGTATTCAGAAAACTGCTAAACAGGTGTACATGAAGTAGTACTCAGCAATAGAAGGGAAAATATCCTAGGTGAAAAAGAAAGCTCCAAAGGTTGCATACTGTATAATTCTATATGTAACATCACTGAAATGAAAAAAGTATAGATAAAGAGGACTGGTTAATGATTGGTGAGAGTTAGGGGAGTGAGGAAACTGTGCATGATTAGAAAATGGCAGCTCAAGACATCATGGTGGTGATAGGACTTTTCCCACCCTTGATTCTAACGGTGGATACACATACCTACCATAATAAAATTTCATAGAAATAAACACATATACACACACAACACAGGTAAAAATGGATAAATCTGAATAAAATTTGAGGATTATATCAATATCGATTACATATTGGGAAAACTGGGTAAAATACACAGAATCTCTCTATATTAGATTTTACAACTACAAATGAAATTGAATATATAAAATGGAGAATCATGAGCAAGTGGATCTTATAACAGGAATGGAAAGTTGGCTTAATATATAACAATTAATCAATATATTTCACCATCTTAATTGAGCATTTTCTCAGTAATGTAACAAAAGTCAATCTGTACCATGAAAAAAGACTCTCAGCAAATACAACAGAAGAGAAGCTTCCTCTAGCTAATAAAAAGTATTTGTGAAAAATTATATCTAGTGTGTTAACTGATCAGAACAAAAATATTTTGGAACTAGTGAGTGAATTGGCAAGTTCAAGGTCAATTTTTTAAAAAATGTAACGTCAGTATAAAAACTTAATCATATGTTTGTATATTTGGAACGAACTGGAAAAATGCATACCCAAGCCACTTTTATAAAGTATCTTACAGCATAGATTTGCCTGATTTATTCAAGTTAAAAACCATATAAATATCCTATTGCTCTATTGACTTTCACCCAATGTTTTTGGTACCCATTAAGGACTTCTCTGAATCAGTCCTATCTTTTTTCTGGGCATTGATCTATTTCTCTTCTCTTCTGGCCTCTCTAGCAGCTTTCAACTGAATGACACATATTGTTTCAAAAAAAATTAAAGAGGTTTTGGGTTATATTATTTTTCTTCAGAGAAGATTTAATTTTCTTAAGCTTGGTGGAGTATGGTTATATAAACTTCATGACATCAGAGGCTGAAGTATTTTTAAATTATATTTCAAGTTTTGTTTGGGCTGGTCTATTTCTAGGTTGTTCTTATACCAAAAGACTTTAGGGGTTTCAAATGAAAGCCGGGCATTTTCCAGGATCTATTCCCTTTGATGTGCCCAGGAAGTCCAATTTTTAGCTTTCAAACTTTGTGAGAATTGCAGAAATCTCTGCTTAGCTTGCTAGCTCCTTATAATCTCCCTTTTGCTTCATTTCTTGGCCTTTGGCTTTGCATATGTACACATAGCCTAGGATTGAGAAAATGACTAAAAGTGAAATGAGACACTTTCTGTGTTCATTTCCTGTAATTTGCTTTTCTTCTGGACGTTAATGCTTCAACCTTTCTAACAAGGAGTTCTAAACTCCAATTTTTGTGTCTCATCCTGGAAAAATTTGAAATTTCTGTTCTTACTTTATGGCTATGAGGCAAACTGGTATTTTAAAAAAGAAATATAGTTATGGTAATCTAGAACTAATATTAATACATTTATTTCTTTTCTGGATTCATGGCTCCTCAAATCCTATTTGTCCTGATTTTTCTGTGATTATTTTAAACCACTATTTTTAAAAATGCAGGTACTATGCTTGAGACAGTAATCAGATTAAAAAAAACTACTTGTTTAAAGGTAAAAGAAAAAATTATCATTATTAATTTTTAATAGCCAAACCATCTCAAATTTGAGCAGTGGGCTTCCAACTGAGCTGGATTCTGGGTCATTTGGAATTGACACTCAACTTATGTTATGTGCAAGATGTTTCCATTACCATGCTAAGATCTTTCAAATTCATTTTGTCCACACTCTCCTAAAGACAGTTTCAATTATATCTCCAAGGATCCCAAGTTCATATTGGTGATAAATCATGTTTAAAAGCTAAGATCTGGAGAGAAAGTATAATTATAGCTAGCATGAGACATTGCTTCTGGCCTCTGTGCCTTGCTTACATATATTTTTATCATTTATTCTGATGAAAATTCAAATTCAACACCACAGTCTCATTTTCACCTTTTTAAATTTGCAATTTATAGTGTACATAAAATAGTTTCACAATGTCTACACCAATGTTACTACCAACACAACTTAGTAAAGCTCAAGATCTCTTTACATTTCTTTTTATTCTTAGCATGTATAGTCATTTGTCACCTATCCTGAGAAATGTATTGTTATCACATCTTTGCACAAATATCAGAGAATATACTCTCACTAAGATGGCTACAATGTTAATAACAGGTGTAATCTTGAGAAGCCACTATTGTATATGTGCTCTGCTACTGAACAAATCATTATTATGCAGTTCATGACTATATTTCATCAAGAGTGTACATTCAGAAAAATATGACCCAATTACTTCAATTACTTTTTTTGCTTCCTAAATATGTTATTGATTTACATGTAGCTAAGGCCACTTGCTTCTCTTTCATGTTAAATTTTGTTGAACATATCAA
>NW_004624845.1:1994456-2010571 GCF_000247695.1 Heterocephalus glaber | reverse complement strand
GATGTTGAATATTTTTTCATATGTTTATTTGCTACTTTTATTTCTTTGTCTGAGAAATATCTATTCATTTCAGATGCCCATTTTTTAATTGGGTCTTTATATTTGAGGGGTCTGATTTTTTTGAGTTCTTTATATATTCTATATAGTAGGCCTTTGTCTGAGAAACAGCTGGTAAAAATTTTTTCCCACATTGTAGATTGTCTCTTAGCTCTGTTGTTAGTTTCTCTTGCAATGCAGAAGCTTTTTAAAAAGATGAGATTCCAGTTGTTGATTCTTTGTGCTAGTTCCCAGGATACTGAGGATTTTTTCATAAATTTTTTTCCTACACCAATGTCTTCAAGAGTTTTACCTAACCTTTGTTCCAGCCAGTTCAGGATTTCTGTTTTAATATTTAGATCTTTAATCCATTTCAATTTTAGTTTAGTGCATGGTGAGAGATATAGGTCTAATTTTAATCTTTGGCAGTTGAAACCCAATTTTTCCAGCACCATTTATTAAAGAGTCTATCTTTCCTCCAGCGAGTATGGTTCACTTTTTTCTTAAAGATGAGGTAGCTGAGTATGTCTGGAGTTGTTTCTGCATCTTCTAATCTATTCCACTGATCATCAGGTCTGTTTCTTTGCCAGCACTGTGCTGTTTTTTTCACAGTGGCTTTGTAGTATAGTTTCAAGTTGGGGATTGTGATACCCCCTGCCATGTCTTTGTTGCCTAGAATTGCTATTGCTTTTCTAGGTCTCTTCTGGTTCCAAATGAATTTTTGGATTTTTTTTCTCTAGTTCTGTGAAATATATTGTTGGGAAATATACTGTTTCAATCAGGATTGCATTGAATCTATATAGAAGTTTTGGAAGTATGGACATTTTCACTATATTGGTTCTTCCTACCCAGGAGGAAGGGTTGTCTTTCCATTTTCTGATATCTTCTTTGATCTCTTTTTTCAGAGTGCTATAGTTTTCAATGTAGAGGTCTTTCGCTTCCTTCCTTAGATTGATTCCTTGATATTTTTCTTTTTTTTAGATGGAGGCTGAAGAGAATGGAGAATAAAGAGGGAGGACCTTTGTTTATTCTGCCTTGGTTCTGACAGGCATTATATGTCTTTAGGAGAAGACCCTTCCCTGAATCAAATACTTAATGCTCAATCTTCTTATCTGAGGTCACTCATCTATCCAAGCAGTGAACCTTGGATGAAGTCCTTACCTGCAACCCAGGCTCAGAGCAAAGTCTTTGTAGAAAATAGAAAAGGATTCATCATTTATTACGATGTTTCATTTTTTTCAAGTACTGTATCATATAGGGTATGGTATATACAGGTATGGATGCTAAATAATTCTAATCTTCCCCATACTTAATAAAAGAAATTCCTTAATCAGGATTGCCTAGCTAACATCTCAAAGACTATTCAGAAGCCTATGCCTCAGAGGAAGTATACACATGAAACAGGTTTGTGAAAAGATGTTAAATGAGGGAAGTTCATTTTAAGGACATAAAAGATGATAATTTTTTTTGTCTTTTATAACCAGCCCAAGGCATGGCAAAATCCTTAATCTAGAAGATTATACAAGACATAGAGTACCTGTTGATGCCTATTGAGGGCTCTGTTATAGCCAAGATTGATCACACAGTTTTGCTTTCTTTGTCCCAAACACCACTGATTGCTGTATTTCTCAAATTTAGACTCCTTCAGAGAAAATATAATTGATTTGTTGAGACAGAATACAGCTTGCTGAGTCCTCATATGTCACTAGGCCAGAATTTTCTCACTCAGCAACCTCACAAACATTTGGCCAGCCGTTACAAACATTCATAGATGTGAACAAATCACAGAAGTACCTCTCTTATCTGCTGGACATTGTCACAGTTGTGCTGCTGTGTGCTCAATGTACAGTGCAATGGTGTACAGTAGTACAGTCATGGACTTGCTGTATTTGTGTGTATGTTTAATTCTTTGTATGCTTTACACTGTATATTTGTGTCAAAGGTGTAATAAGACTCACTTTGTTGGACCTATGAATGAATCCACCTTATGAATGTTCTCCCAGAATGGGCTTCATGTATTTAGAAAATCTAGGTTTATTATCTAAACCCACATTCTAGTGCTCAATTTAAGGAGCACAGATACTTCTTTCTGTTCCGAAAGTTGGCGATCCTTATTTAAGCAATTAATGCTCATTCTTCACTCACTTCCACCCATGTCATTGAGTGTTCGATATTTCTACCTGACAGCTTTGTCCAGTGTCTTTCCCTTAATATAGACCTTGACTTTTGCACTTCTGACTGTGCTCTGCAGTCCAAATCATTTAATTCCATGTCATATGATTAGAGAAAAGAGGCATATTATTTCCACAGCTTTGATTTTGGGTTTATTTTGAGAACTAACCAATATTAGAAAGATATCTATGTTATCAGTAAAATTTAGTGGAATAGAAATCAATTTTGGGATTTGTAAAATGCTCGAGGAATATAAACTTTGCATCAGGATGATTTTCTCAAAAATTTCACTTATTTTCCAAAAGAATTTGAAATAAATTATTTTCATTTATTCTAGCAAAATACTTCACAAGAAATTCCATTTGGACAATTTCAGTGAACACAACATGGATGACACTGCACATTCTACATATGCCATCAAACTGAACCTTACCCATGTATGTGGGTTTCACCAGGGGAGGAGACCAAACCATTCTCAGTAGTGGAGCCGATATCTGAAGAAAGTGAACTGATTTTTATAGTAGCAAAACTAACAAAATTCATTACTCATAAGAGACTTTAGGGCTAATACAATTAATAGATGGATTTTCTCAATAGTGATTTATGGAATAAGAGTTATATGTGTTTCTTGATTAATAGGGATCTTGTAAAACTTAAAAGAGCTCATCAATTTAGTCAGTAATCAAGTTAGTACTCACTGTCAGGAGAATAGCATATATCAGATCTGAACTGGAAATATTTTCATGGGTGTGAGAGGAAGGGAGAGTCACCAACAAAAGCATTATAGAAGAAGTGTTTAACAACAATCTTATAAGACAAGTTTAACATTTTCTTTTCCATAATTGCATCTCAATGAAGTCTACACTTGCCAAAAGGGCTAAAAGATCAGTAGAGTATAGTAGAAAGCTAGTGTCTTTATATTAACATATACTGAGGATTGATTGTAGGTTCTTTCACAAGTCCTGAGACCTTGGGAAAATTGTTTAAATTATTTGAGACCCTGGCTATACTTTCTCCAAGCAAAACCGTACTTATTTCATAGATTATTGTAAGATTAGATACCTATTTCTTTCTCTGGGCCATCCTCCCTCTTTTTACTCATGAGGAACCCTTCCCTCTTCTATAACCTTGATAAGTTGCCCATCAAGGAAGCTTTTTGTGGATAACACAGGTACTGTGTGTTTAAGTCAATCTATCCTAGAAGTTTATAGCAAAATTTTCATAGGCTGTAATTAAGGTGTGAAAAAGAATAACTTATAGTTTTCTTTATAAAACTCACCTTCTCTCCCAAATTCCTATTCCATTTTTTAATGGAACCCTAATCGCTTGGTCATTCAGAGGCCTTTCAGTAAAATCAGCATTTGCCTAAGCCTTATTTAATGCTGCCATAACATGGGAATATGTGAGTGTAGAAGTATCGTCTGGGCCTTTGTTATAGACATCTATCCATGAAGTAAACAAAACCACATAATTGTTATGCCTTCTGATGATCAGTCTGAACAAAATGTACTCCTTTGGCCCAAAATAGTAAAACATTTGACTCCTCTTCATTCTTTTTGAGAGACTAAAGTCCCTCTGCCTGGACTGTCCCACTGTCATTTCTGCTCTCCTCTTGCATGAAAAAAGGTTTAGAGAAACCAGAAGATTTCACTAGTAGTACTTTGTCTTGAAAACTTAGGGCTCTGTAAACCAGAACTATCCATCAGGAAATCCAGAATCAGCCTAAATTCCAGGAAAATGTGATCAACAGCTCCTCATTAGAAGCCTGTGTGTTAAGTTTCATAATGGAGCTTTTGGTCAATGTGAACAATAAATGCAAAGACCCAGTGGACTATAGCTCCTAGAACTCTTTTTTTCTTTTGATTCAAGAGTTGATTTTTAGATTATGACATATGAATGAGTCCTGGAAAGTTCACTCTGTGATTTGAAAAATTAATTGCAAATCATACAACAGATAGTTCATTGAAAAGGTGATTTGTATGTGAAATAATTTGGCTTAGTGGTTGGGAAAAATTCAGTTTCAAATCTCAACTTTCCCTACCTTTAGCCATGTGATATCCCTGTGTTTCAGAGACCTCATTTGTAAAATAAGAGTAGTTGACCTACCTCAATGTTATAGATAAGAGGATTGAAAGAGATTATGTAGATTAGTCCTTGGAACACTGACTGGTGTATACTATCATCAATGAAAATGATAAATAGTATTATTTAGCTTGATAAAAACAAAATATTGGCTTATGGAAAAAAATCACTACATTTATTTTCTAAATCTTGAGCCTCAGCATCAGTTTTCTGTAATTTAAAGTGTTTTATTTGTGGATATTTCTGCTGCTGAGTTTTATTTCATTGCATTACATCTCCATTTCAGAGTACAGTAGACTGGCTAATGGTGAGAAAGCACCTCTAATGAGAGCAACCAGAAACAATAATAAAATATAGAACATATTTGAAAATAGCAGAAAACTGCTGGGCAATTAGAACTAAAGGTGCTGAAATTTTGAAAGGTAAAGAACTTCAGGCACACTGCCTGACCCTCTGTTACTGTCTTTACCCTGGGGGACATTTGTTAATTCAGGGCTACCATTTTAGGCACAGAATCTATGAAGGGCACACAAAAACTAAACTTTGTAGATATCAGAAGTGAATACAGGGAAGGGGAGAGGGCAGAAAAGGGGAAAGGGAATTAAAATGATCAATATGAAATGTGTATATGTATCAGTTCCCCAAGGTGAATGTAATCATTATGTATCACAGATATATAAAGAAGAAAGGAAGAAAATCCGGCAGAGTATTGGAAGAGACTCGGGAAACTTCAAACACAATGCCAGCTTTCCCCCTCAGAACTTGTACTGAATATAGGTTGTGTGAGACAGGTGGCTAAAAGCCAAGGTAGAAATCTTCAATAGAGTCAAGTGGGGGTTTTCCAAAGTGTATGAAACAAAGATTACATTTCTGAACTCACTAAAGAGAAAAGCAAAGAATATATCAGGTCCTTTTTTGAAAACAGTGGGAATAAGGAGAACCAGCAGTAAGTTAAAACTCAATATGGTGTCAACTCAGTCTTCACTAAGAACTGGCCATGATTAGACTAAAGCTCTCATTCTGCCTAGAAAGAAAAGGGTGGAAAATAACATTATCTTAAATGTCTATTTTAATAGGAAATCAAAAAATTTAAAAACTAGTGAGATTGTTACAGTTTATACAATTCCCAATGAGAAATGTAATTGTGTTGTATACCTACAATGTACCAATAAAAGAATTTAATACAAAAAAAAAAAAAGATTGTTACAGTTTAGATCTAAATGGCCTCTCCTGTGTTCACAGGTGAGGCTTTTTGATCGCAATTAGATTTGGAGGGCACTATACCTGGCTTGCTTTTGAAGATGGGTCCTGGATGGAGGTGGGTCACTGGAGGTGTTACCTGGAAGATTATATCTCCCTCCCTGACTCTTTGTATGCTTAACCATTCACCTAAAGGACACCTGAGCTGTATCAAGTTTTGACTATTACACACAATGTTTCTCTGAATTTTTGTGTCTATGGGGGCCTAGCAGCAGGATCCTATTATATAATTCTCTAAGGGCTCAGCCTGCCAAAACAGTGGGGCTTTTATATTCCATGTACAATACATGTTGTAAAGTGTTTTAATTGTCCTCTATAACAAGGAGTTTTTTGATCCAAATTTGTTTGTGTTTCTTTTCATTTCCCTACTTTCTTTGAAAAATTGCCCTTAAAAGGATAATAGATTGCAAAATAAAAACTACATATATAAGTAAATGAACCTAAGTTTATTGAATTTTCAAAACAATATTTATAAAGTTGGGTTTGGGAAATATTTTAGGACACAAAAATGCATAAAACATAAAAGGAAAAATAATGAATTTCTCATCAACTAAATTTAAAATGTTTGCTCTTCCAAAGTCATTCAAATGAATGTGAAAAGGAATGTCAAATATTAGGAGAAAATATTTTCCATGCATAAAAATGATAAAAGACTTGTGTTAGACAGTTTAAAACACACTTAGAACTTCCAAGTCAGAATACAAACATGAGAGGCCAGGGATTTAGCTCAGTGGTTCAACTGCCTGCCTTGCAAGGGCAAGGTCCTGAGTTTGATACCTGGTACAAAAAAAAAAAGAATACAAACATGGGCCTAAGAGTACTCTCTCTTACCTAGAAAAAAACTCCACTGTTTTGGACAAGCTCAATCAGCAGAGCTCAGATATGCTCCATGAGGTTCACTGATGTATCCAAGAGGTGCATGGCTATCTCAGCATCTATTTTTTAAAATATTCATCCATCTCTTGGGCTAGTGTTGTATACACTCTCTCATATCAGAGATGGGAGGAGAATGCAAAGAGGATTATTTTTTAACATGTTTTTTTCTCTTCCACCAACTTTCATTTTCTATTCTGCCACCATTTTCCCATAGTAGCAGCACTTGTTTGGCATGGAAGGCAGTAGTCTCTGAGGGCATGGAAGCTGGCCACACAGTGGGTTTGACTCTGGGAATCAGATCTCAGTTGAGGGCTTCATTTTTCAGGAAAAGCCAGGTCCCAGTGTAGTGTTTTTCAACAAATGATACTGACATGGCTGAATAGCATGGCAAAAGCAGGAAGTTAGACCCATTTCTCACACTGTATTAAAAAGTTAGCTCAAAGTAGTTCAAATATAGGAGCTCAAAGTATAAAAACTCCTGGGGAAAATGTAGAAATAATCTTTATAACCTAAGGTTAGGCATGACCTTCAAATATATGACATTAGCAACACAAGAGATAAAATAAATAACATGTATTAGACTATCAAAATTAAAAATCTTTTATACTTCAAAGGATGCTGTCAAGAAAGTGAACAGATAGCGCACAAAATGAAAGAAAATACTACCAAATTATATATTGAGGAGACACTTCTATCCAAAATATATAAACAACATCTTTACACCAGGCATATTTAGTCCATATCTATAGTCCTAGCATTTGTGGAGCTGAGGCAGGAGGATTGAAAGTTCAAGGCTAGGCTTGGCAACAAAGGGAATATTAGGCCAGTCTTGGTTACATGGGAAAATCTTGTCTTTAAAAAGAAAAAAGAAAAAGTAACTTTTTTGCAATTTGATAATTCAATAATTTGTCTTTGCAAATGATCTAATTTTAAAATAATTAAGTGTCTGGAGACATGTTTCTTAAGGGAAGATATACAAGTAGTGAAAAATACATAAGAGGCTCAACATCCCTACTAATCAGTTAAAGGCAAATCAAAAATTACAATGATTTATCATTAGATATCCACTAGAAAGACTATAAATGAAAAGAAGCAAAAACAGAGCTGCTGAAGGCATGGAGAAATTGGAGCCCTCTTACATCATCTCCTATCTGTGTGTCTGCTTCCCACCTCACACCCTCATAAACACCTCTCTGCACAGTATCCAGAGTGGCTTCTTTAAAATTCCTGTTAGATCATACCACTCCTCTGACCACCATCTAATGATTTTGTCCAGGTAAGGTCTTACATCATCTTCATCCTCACCAATACCTTCATTCTCTGTTCTCCTCCATTGCTCAGTGTATTCAAGTCACTTTGGCTTCTTTGAAGTTCCTTTGGAACTCCAAGCATGTTCCCATTCAAGGTCTTTGCTTTCTCCTCTTCATGTTTAGAATTTTCTCCTCTCAGGCCTTTTCTTTCTTTTTTTTTCTTTTTCTGAGGTACCAGGGATCAAACAGGCGCAGTGCCACCAAGCTAAAGCCCCAGCCCTCCTCTCAGGCATTTTCATAATTTGGTTGTCATTTTTATTCTGAGCTCTGCTCAATTGTCACTTATTATAGAAGACTTCTTTGACTAACCTGTGTAAAATACTATCTCAACAAATTCTCCCTTTTAAGTATCTTTTTTATTTTCCATGAAATGTATTCATATTTCACTTATATATTTACAGCATCTGTTCATCCTGGTAGACAATTGCTACCTGCCTGAGAGCAGGGATTTAGTTTTATTCACTGCTTACTTATGCCATCTTCAACAATACAAATAGGTTATGAATAAATAAATTACATTTGAAGACAGAATTTTATTATGACAAAAAGAAGTAAAATAAAAATAAGGGAGGAAGAAGGAAGTAAGAAGCCACTGTGCTTAAGGAAATAAAATTCCACTGTAAAAACTGTCTTATTTGAGGAAACTATATAAAATTTGATATCATATTATTCCAGTTATATATATTATATATATATATATGTACATAGAAAATACTTGATAGGCTAAAATACATACTATACTGACATTTTGGTCTATATTTCAGTAGTGTGATTGTAGTGAAGAATAATTTTGTATGAGAATTCTATTTTTCTCCTACATTTTTATATTTTTAAAATAAGCAACATATTTCTACCTGTGGGGATTTTTAAACAGGAAAGATTTCTTAAGGAAAATAACATATAGCAAAGAATAAAATCTTTGTATACTCATTTTTGAAAGTTCATTTCATACAAAGAAAGTTCAAGCTCTAAAGTGAAAAAAGCAGATATGATTTTCCCCACAGAGGAGACTGTATTTTCATTTTCCACTTCCAATGTTTTTCCGGGGTATTCCTCAATACCTAGGAAAAACCTAGCCATCTTATAAGAGTGCTTCACGTGTCACTCCAGATGCACATCTTGGGCAAACTGAATCAGACAACCGTCAGTCCACCAGCTGATCGCAAGGATAGGTCAGAGAGAGCAGATGACTGTATTGTACCCCTCACCCCTTTATTGACTCTAGGAAGAGAACACTGAGTCTGCCTTGGGAAGGTGAAAGTCCTTACTGTGAGTGACATATGTGCCTTCTTTCCAGGAATGCAAAAAGAGCAGGAAGAATAAACTGGAACCTTCCCTTGCCACCTTGATCCCTTCACAATGCTGTATGCCAAGTGGTGGCGTCAGCCTTGTTTGTGACTCACAAAGTGGGTGAGGCGGGAATCAATGAATACTCCAAGAGGAAATCCATTCGCCACTTCACAAAGAATGTGAGTTCTTTCACCCGTTTATTCCATCTGTTAGTCCTGTACTTTCATACCCAACCACTTCCAAATTTAAAGAAATCCTTAACTAATGGGAGATCTGGAAAATTATAGATGGACAGAACAGGACTTCTGAAAAAGGAGGATATATTCTGATTGTGTTTCTGGATAACTGAGTTTTTAAGGTGTCAAAGGTCTCAGAGCCTCAATCATATTATCAACAAAATGGATCAATGTGAGGATTAAATACAGTAACATATATTACTACAACATATATTAAAATCAATTTACAAAATTCTGGCAGAATCACTTTATCGGTATTCTATTGTTCATGCTTCTGCCCTCCACACAGACAGTAATTTTCCTTTTGGTTTTATTCACCAAAAAATGTGGTTAACCCCCTTTGGAATTTACCCTGGAGCCTGTTCTAAGTGAGTAAAGATAAGTTGTTAGAGATGCAGTCCTACATATACATACATACTTTACATGAATAACACAAACACAGATTTATTTGCTGGTGACCACCTGGTTTCTTAGCAGAAATGTGATTTACAGCAAATAGGAGCACAATGAAAGATATTGCAACACTAAAAAGCAAGAGGTACCAGGGAATTTGTTATGAAGGAAATAGGACAGCATACCAGAAAAATATACTAAAAAAGCAGAACTGGGTCTGAGCTCATCCATATATTGTATGATCTTGTGCAAGTTACTTAATCTCTCTCCAGACCTGTTTCTTGTAAATTTATATGTACAATTCACCTTTGTTATGCCAATGGAATAAACTAATATAAATAAAATGCCAGATGCCCAACAGTCTGTCAATGACAGGAGATATTATTAATAATGTGATGGAGATGTGGTTTTGACCCATTATATTATAGTCTAGTTAATTGCATAACCTCATATATGTCTCAGAACTTTCTTAAACAACAGTTACATCTTTAAATTGAGAGGATGGGTTGAAAACCTAAAATTATATACTCTATTTTTATAGAAACCTAACTTTTAAAAACTTGAGTTTGCTGAGTACCTATGAAACTCAGAAAATCCATGGCCAGGCTATTAGTACATTTTTGAGGTGTCCTCAGTTTTCTGGCTTTATTAGAATCTTGACTTAGCAGGGAATGGTTAAGGGTATCCTGTATATTGTATTTACTTCTTGCTTCTCCACCATATCCTGGAGAGTAGAACCACCCCTGTTACTGTTTAGTAAGAGTCCACTGAGCTGGTGATGTAGCTCAGGGGTGGAGCACTTGCCTAGCATATGCAAGGCCCTGGTTTAATTCCCAGCATAAAAAGGTCCATCTTCATTTTGTATCTTTTTAGTAGGCATGAACAATACTGAAAGTATTTATATTGTTTCCCTTTTTGTCTTTTGTGAAGCTTTTTGGCAAGAAAAACAAATAGATTATGTTTAAAATGTTTATTCTAGCCTAAATCATTTTTTATTTCAAACTGAGCATGAAGTTGACCAAACAAAACAAAACAAACAAAAAATCCTGAAAATGTTTTCCTATGTACTTGTTTCGTTTCAAATAAAGCTCTTTAATCCTACGTGTTTTAATAATTATTAAAACTCACCTAAAACTACCTGATCTTTAAAAAATCAAAGCAATCTAACAAGAATGAGAAATTTTCTATGCAATTTTCTCTTATGTAAAACAATTGTGTGTAACATGCAAAATTACAATAAAGTGATGAAAAATAAATTCTGGGATTAAAATTAAGCCTGGCTTATTATTAAATATTCAATGATTTTTATGCCCTAGAGCTCAAGGTAATCCCTTTTTTGTTATATTATTTTGTTTTTCAATTTCCACAGAATTCATTACTTCTTCTTAAGTCTCTTTGGTTTTGTTTGTGTGATAGCACAAAAATCAAAAGGAAGGGGAAGAAAGAACTTCACATGGTCACAGGTGGAAATTCTTTTACATTAGTATTCCATTGTCCTCATTTTGAATCTCCCCAAGAAAGTACACCAAACAAAGTGTAAGAATAGTGAATTTAAACAACACAGGGTACATACATGAGTGCATAGACCACACAATCCCCCCACACACACACACAAACACTTCATAGAGTCTCTCACCAGAGGCTAATAGACGGAAAAATATGTTAAGGTGTGCCAGTAAGTGTTTTCCAATACTAGGAATGTTTGATATTCTCTTAGAAGAAAGATGTTGGGTTTAATCTCTCCAAATTTAAATATATCATTGTTACTGAACACTCCGCTGTTGGCACATAGGATAAAAGCATACCTTTTGCTTTGTGAAATTTCAATTTTGCTTCACATCAGAATTACATTGGTTAACATTTTCTCAGTTCAAAATACTAGGTACTCTTCTAAATGCTTTAAGTCTATTATTTCATGTACTCCATTTAGCAATTTCATGATTGGCAGCTTTTTTTTTTTTTTTTTTTTTTTTTGGTGGTACCGGGATCAAATTCAGGAGCTGCAAGGCAGGCTCCATGCCACTGAGCTAAATCCCCATCCCATTGGGAGCTTGATTCTTACAGTTTTATCTTAAAGTGTTTAATCATGAATGATTTCTGATAGCTTCCATTTGAAAGACACATATATACCAAAAAGGAGGAGAAAAGAAATAAACAAGAGAAAAAAACCTAAAAGTCACCCATTCCTCTACTCCAAATCATAGAAAAAAGACTAGTACAGTATTGACATATATTATAAACTTTGATTCTAGGGTAGCCAAGATAAATTAAAAATATTTACAAAATAATCTTTTATGTAAGTTTAGTATTCTTCTAAGGGCACAAAATGAAGAAGGGGTTGGTGAAATTATACATGGCCTTAAAACAAGAAAGTAATGTACAAGGTGTTATTGATAAATGTGGTGATTTTTAATTAAAAATTTTACAGTAAAGGATACATTACCATTAATCCCTCATGAAAATATTCCCCCTTGCTCCAAACACAATTATCTCATTTTTTTCTTGCACTTTTTGAAGCACTTCTGGAAAACTTTCTTAACTGTGGTTGTGCTCTTATGGTTGCAATGATCTCCTGAACTGATTCAAAATATATACCTTTCATGGTCATTTTGACTTTGAGAAATAGCTGGAAGCCACACAGTGCCAGAAGTTGCCATAAATGTTTTGAGTTAATTCAGAACACCAAGGCAGCCATAAAAAAGAGAATCATGAAAGAAAACTTTTAGAACTATGTCAGAAAGTGTCAAAAATGAAGGGATAAGTATGGTTGAAACAAGTGAGAGTATTCTGAGGAAAATGGATATTAATGTGTCTTTTACTGTAATAATTTTAAATTTAAATATTCACTATATATTTGGTCATGTAAATTAGTCCTTATTGGCCAGTTAAAATTGTATTCCCATGACCCAACAGTCTTAGATACATATTATATTTTATATTTCACCAATTCAATATATCGAAGAATCTGATTCCTCTATGATTTAAAATACAGTACTAAATATTTCTGGAGCAAATTTCTTATCTGTATTTATTCTATCTTTGGAATCAAATTTGATACAAAGTTGAGGTGTAAACATCAATATTATCTTGGAAAGTAAATTTTATTATCACGGATTTAAAACAAATTAGAATAATACTACTAGTAGTTCAAATTTTAATAATATTTTGGTAGAATTAATATACCATAATGTTATAAAATGTAGACTTAAATTACCAGTTTCAGCAAAGTTAGGGGCAAATATGTTTTAGTTATATCTTTCAAGTAGAGAAAATTGTTCGTAGGAAAACCTAATTTTACTTCCACTTGTTTTTATTTACTGCCATAATACTTATTACCAAGCACTAGAGTATAAACTGACTTTTTTCAAGGGTACTGAACAGGGGGGAGAAAACTAAAATCTGAATTTAATTTGTTCTCCATCTGAAAGTGACATTGCTATAATTTGATCTCATGTTTTAGGCATCTGCAAAGTTTTCTTTTTTTCCCATATGTGTACCAATCACCACCCCAAACACACACACTGAAAAGATTTCCCTAAGAGATCTGTAATGTTTATGAGCATGTATAGGAGAGAGGACCTTAAACTGTTGTGCTCTTTGGATATTTTCAAGTATCACTGATAGGAGTGCAAATTGATACAAGATTTCTGAAAGTAATATTCAGATTACTTTAAAATGTTGCATGAAGTGAACCTTCTAGGCTGCCATACCACTGCCCTCAGAGCTGAGGAGCAGAGCTGCCCCTAGTGAAGAGGAGGTGAACTTTACAGGTCTCACTACCACCAGCCCAAGTGCTGAGGTGAGCCCCACAGGTGCCAGAAGTACACACCATACCCCCCCTCCCCACCCAACACCCCCTTGAAATGAAAAGACATGTAAACAAGTCTCAAAACCAGACTCCCAGATCACTAAAAGCAACCTCAAAGGGAAACGAGATGGAACAAACTGATAATCAACTACCTGGACCCCCTGAACTGGCAAACAAAAGAGGATCTGGAAAAAGTGAATTCAGAAATAATTTCTCAAATAACAGCAGAAATTGTGCACATAGTGCAAGACATGATTAATAAATCTAGAGAAGACACAGATAAAAAATAGAGGAGCTGAGGAACATGATGGAATTCCAATATAGAAAACAAATGGAATCCATAAAACAGATGCAAACAGACTCCCAGGAGATTAAAAACTCTACTGAAAGTTTACACAGCAGAATGAACCAATGTGAGGACAGAATTCCAGATATAAAAGATAAGATTGCAATTAGTGACCAGGAAAAGAAAAATTTCTTTAAATGAGTAAGAACCATGAGACATCAATCCAGCAGCTGCTAGATGATACAAAGAAGAAAAACATAAGACTGATCAGAGTCAATGAAGAAACAGGTGAGAGTGCAGATGACATAAAAATCTGTTCACATAAGTAATGGCAAAAACTTCCAAGCAGGGGAAAGGAACTTGACATACAGATAAGTGAGGCACATGAGACTCCAACTAGACTTGATAAAAAAATAATCTACACATAGGCATATAATAGTTAAGATTCCAGAAACGCAACAGAAGAACAAAATTCTACAAGCAGTTAGAGAAAAGAAACAAATCACATACAAAGGAAAATCCATCAGTATTACATCAGTATTCTCAATGCAAGCCCTCAAGGCAAGAAGAGCTTGGAGTGACATATTCCAAACCCTAAAGGAAAAGAGCCTCCAACCTAGGCTGATGTGCCCTACAAAATTATTTTTCAAAACTGATGGAGAAATAAGATACTTTCATAACAAAGAGCACATTAGGAACTTCATGAATACTAAACCAGCACTGCAAAAAATTTTAGATAATATCCTAGGAAGAAACAATGAGGATCACAATGCCAGTAAGCCCAGCAGAGTGGATCCATTGGGCACAACAAGAAATTAAACACAAAGGAGGGGAATCCAACAAAGAGAAAAAGCCATGACAATAATAATTCAATATGTATGAGTTATAACCATCAAAGTTAATGGTCTCAATTCACCAATCAAAAGAAATAGACTGGCAGAATGGGTCAAGAAGCAAGATCCAACAATATGGTGCATACAGGAAACACATTTAATTCAAAAAGAAACTCATAGCCTGAAAGTTAAAGGGTAGAAAACAATACTCCATGCAACAGGAACCCCCCAAAAAGTAGGAGTAGCTACCCTCTTTGCAGAACAACTGGATTTCAAAAGAACACTGATTAAGAGAGACAAAGAAGGACACTATATCCTTGTAAAGGGAAGAATCCAACAGGAAGAGATGACAACCATAAATATATATGCACCAAACACTAGTGCACCCAACTATATAAAACAAATACTAATGAACATGAAAAATCAAATAAGCACTAATAAGACCTCAATACCCCACTGTCACAAATAGATAGATTAACCAGACAAAAAATAAGCAATAAACTACTAAAATTCAATCAAACTCTTGAAAAAATAAATTTAACAGAGTGTTGCACCCCACAAAATCAGAATGCACATTCTGTTCAGGTGCACACAGGTCATTCTCCAAAATAGACCACACACTTGATCATAGAACATATTTAAGTAAGTGCAAAGGAATTGAAGTTATCCCCTATATATTATCAGATGATAGTGCAATGAAATTGGAGAACAATAGCAAAAGAAACTGCAAGAATTTCATAAAAACATGGAAATTGAACAGCACCCTTCTGAATAGCCAGTCATCACAGAGGAAATTAAAGAAGAAATAAGACAGTTCCTACAATTAAATGACAATGACAACACAACATATCAGAATCTATGGGTAATCAGTCTTATGAGGGAAATTTATAGCAGTAAATACTCATATTAGGAAAACAGAGTGAGCCCAATTAAACAACCTGGTGCTGGACCTCAAGCTCCTAGAAAAAGAAGACCAGGACAAACACAAAGCTCATTGAATGAAGGAAATTGTAAAGATTAGAGCAGAAATCAATGCAATGGAGACTCACAGAATGATACAAAAAATCAATCAAGCCAAGAGTTGATTCTTTGAAAGAATAAAATTGACAAACCCGTAGGCAACCTTATCAGAAAAAGGAAAGAAAAGGCCCAAATCCATGGAATTAGGAATGAAAAGAATGAAATTACAATGGACGCAGCAGAAATCCAGAGGATCATCAATACCTACTTCCAGAACCTATATACCAATAAGATGGAAAACACAGAAGAAAAGGACAGATTCCGAGATAAGTATGAATTACCAAAGTTGAACGAAGAAGCCCTAAAAATTCTAAAAAGCCCAATATCAATCAATGAAATTAAAAATGTAATTAAAAACCAGGTCCTGATGGCTTCACTGCTGAATTCTACAAGACATTTAGAGAGGAACTACTGTCACTTACTGTTTAAACTCTTCAATGAAATTGAAAGGGAAGCAATACTCCCAAATTCATTCCTGGAAGCAAGCATCACCTTGATCCTCAAAGCAGAGAA
>NW_004624845.1:1976246-1992316 GCF_000247695.1 Heterocephalus glaber | reverse complement strand
TGGGAGGGGTAGGGGAAAGGAAAGAAGGGAATGAAGGTAATATGAGAAAGTGAAAAAAATAGAAACAAAGTCTTTGTCAATAGGGAAGAATGGAGGGGTTGATGGGAGGGCAGGGGAGTGGGGAAAAAATAAGAAGCAAGTGAGATTATGTAAAGGTGCAAATTCCCCATGATGAATGTCATTATATCATATACCTGAAATGTACCAATAAAATTAATTTTTAAAAAAATTTGCATGAACTTTAATTAAAAAGTTTTGTATCTAATGCCATGGTGTCAGAGCTTCTGCTAGAGAGAATTCTTTGCCCCACTCTCTTGAAGAAATTCAAGTTGATAATTCCATGATTGTTAGGGTAACTCACCATTATCTGGTACCCAGAATCCTTCTATCCTTTTTACTCTTTCGTGTTTTAAATGAGTGTAGTTCAAGATGACTGTTCCAGGTCCACATTTCACATCTCCAGTCAAAGGGCAAAGCAAGAATATATTCCTTTCTTTGTAGGAAAAAACTAGGAATTTCTACACATCATTTTTGGTGATTTCACATTAGTTGAAATATAATCACATGTTAGACACCTGTAAGGGAAGCTGGGAAAGGTACTATTTACCTGAGTGCCAAAATATACTGCTTAAAATTATATTCTCAGGTAAGAAGGAGAGAAAGGTATTAGGTGGCAACCAATAGCCTCTGCCATAGAAATACTGAGAAGGTTGCTTAAGGATGTACAGCTATTTTGTAAATAGCAAAGCTAGAATTGCATGTAGATAGAAATAAAGAACTCAAACTCTATGCTCTTAAACTTCCTCCTAAGCAGGTAAACTAAGTCAAATGGTCATAATGATATTGGCAGGCACATATATCTAACAAGTACTCACTAAGATGCTTCTCAACTCTTCTTAACCAACATGACTTTCAATAAATATTACGTTATCACTCTCTTCTTTCCTTCAGTCTTTTAATTTCACAGCTCTGTGGATATAGCTCCTGACAGAGTGCCTTCCTTGCAAGCCAAAGGTCCTAGGTCCTAGGCATCAATGGGGGGGTGTGAACTCACAAATGCCAATATTCTGATATGTTGCTCTACCCAATTGCCTTTCTACCTTTTCCTAAATATTACTCTCATCTGCACTTCCCTTTACTTTGCAAATTCTAAATGTTCATTTAACTTCCAAATATGCCAAACACAGATAATTTTTAAATCTTCTGAGTTTTTTGTTGCCAAAATACTAGATATTTTAGTTTCCAAATATAAAAGTATAAGATTGAATAACTATCTGATTATTATAACCTCATTGAGATTTTATACCTCTCCCATTTCTTCTTCTATTTTGATAATTATTTAAGTAAGTTAATATTTACTATCTAAATGTATATTGATCTATCATTTAATGTTTTGCATAATATTCCTCTAAATCTTGTGTCATTATTGAAAAATCATTATCATTATTTTTATATGACAGATACATTCATTATAACTTGCTTAAATTTAAAAACAGAAATTATTTAACATCTATCATGGCAGACACTAGACTACACTTACTGTTTATTTCATTTTTCTTATAAAACTAAAGGGACTCTAACTAAGCTCAGGTCAGCTCCATGTGGGCAAATGTACAAATACCAATTACAGGCCTGAGTTTGAAGTACACACTTAACATGTTTTCTCTCTCTCCCGTCTGCAAATACAGAAACAAAGGATTCCAAGGTGATAGAGACACAGAAGTGAAGGAATCTAAACAGTTAAATTTCTCCTGGTAGAAGAGTTCCCTTTTAGAGTCGTCTGATTAGTACCAGATCGTGATTTGAGTGAGAAGAAAAACTTTATTATGCTAAGCTATTGAAATTTTGGAATTCTGCTTCCACACTTATCATGACTTAGAAGCATTTTACCCCTTTTCCAGCAGAAATAATGCAAGGCCTTGTCAATAGAGGGTGCTGGAGAGATACTGCAGGAGGAGGGATGCTTCGGGGATCAATGCTCTCCTTGCTTTAGGATTTTCCTGACAGAGCTTCCTTACTGGTAGACAACGTTCTCGTTCTCGCCAGAAGACATTCGCAGTGAGGGCAGGAGACTCTGTGGTGCCCACGTTCGAGTGACTTTCTCAGCACCCCAGCCAGTAACCTTCCAGAGAGTGGTTTCCTGCTCATCTGCCCAGGCCTGAGGCACCTGAGTACCTTCTCCACAGTTCCCTGGGCCTCAGCAGCACCTTTTCCAACCAAGTCCGAATCTAGTCTCGGGCAAGTGGTCGGGAAAACGCTAAGATTTTTCCTACATATACTCTTCTTGTAGTGTGTGTGTGTGTGTGTGTGTGTGTGTGTGTGTGTGTGTGTGTGTAATTAGATCTAAATAAAATATTTTTGAATTTTGCTATCTTTTGTCCTCTCATTTTGTTTCCTTTGCCAAAAAGAATTGCAGTCAGTATTTAAGCCCCATGCAGTAGTTCAGGCATTTATCAAATTCCTTCTTGGGCTTCCATTGGAACCCTCTACGAACTTATATTACTTTGTACTTGCACACAATCCAACCTCCTTCAATTTTTTTCAATATTTTTTTTGGTACCGGGGATCGAACTCAAGGCAGGTGGCAGCACCACTGAGCTAAATCCCTTGCCCTACCTCCCAATTCTTATATGCAAACATGCTCTGATTAAAGCATTCTGTGTTAACTTTAAAATATTAATTTATATAAAATGTGTGATATCGTGTCTATTACACTTTTCTCTATAGTAACCTCACATGTCATTTATTGACCCAAAATATTTCTGTGCTCCTTTTTATTCTATAGGCCACTGGACACTATCTCCCTATTGTGGTACCATTTAATTTGAATGAGCCTAAAGCACCTATTCTTCCATAAAACATGTATTTATATACTTTCCTACTAATAGAATAAAGACTCCAATAATGGAACAAAAATCTCCCATTTAAGTGGGAACAATTATTATTATTAAACTTTGTGATCAAGAACACAGACCTTGTAGATAATGTACAAAGAGAACTGGATACAAGTCTAACTACATTTTTAATGTCTCTGTGGCAATATTAGTCAGGCACATTTGATTTATAAGTGTCAGACAACCAACTCAATCTGCTCTGAACAAATGAACAAAGAAACTGAAGAGGAATTTGTTGCTTCTTGTGACAAACTAGCTAAAAGTGAAATCAGAGTTCACATGTAGCAGCACCAAAAGACTTAAATGGAGTCTTCCTTCCCCTGCCTTCCTCTCCCTCATGCTTGACCTTTCATATCTCTGTGTATTGGTTATGTTAACCTATGCGCTACATGGAGTGAGAAAATGATAGCCATTCCCTAGAGCTCCCTTTTTTAAAGCTTTGGTGAAAAAGTGTAGGATGGTGTGACATGGATCACAATCACACCCCTACATCTGTCCCTTTAGCTAGGAAGAATGCAGTAGTCTGATTAGCCTGTTGTGGCCATAAAAGAGACACTGACTAGAAATTCTGCAAAAATCATGTCATACATATAGACATTCCTTTAAAGCCTGTTTTATTATGTATAAAATTTTAAATTCCCCTTCTCTGTGGAGTAGTACTGATGATTAAATGAAATGGTGTTATGTTTGAAAGTGTAATATAAAATCTAGCAATAAATGACAACTACTAATACATATTATAAAGATAAAATAAAATGAAGAATGCCATGTAGTAAAACAAAAATAAATCTTCTTTTCTTTATCTTCAGTTGTATCATTTGCCTCTCTTATTAACACACTTCCCTTCCTCCGAGGAAATTCCAAGCTTACAGAGCAGAGAACCTTGACTTTTTATTCCTCATGTTTCCATGACAACACTATCACAGAGGAAAAAAATCCAACGTATATTAAGCACAATATATTTTGCTAGAGACCTTGACATGTGACCTATACAATGTGTCAAACACAGCAACTTGTTCAGAGTAGCAACTTGATAGCTATTTGATTAAGGAGTTCAAAAAATACAGATTGATTGATGTTACAATCTGGCATAAGGTAATTTTTATAAGTTCAGTTCAGGACAAAATGGAAAACATTGTATTGTGTTACAACAAGTAGCAATTGTTTGGTATTTGATATTCAAAAACAAACCACTTCCATAAGATTCTTTGAGCTCTTCTGAAGGTAAATTTTGTTCTAATGGAAAGTATAATCTAAGCCATCTGGAACTTTAAATTTTATAGTCTCATGTCTACCATTACAGTTGCAGTGAGCATGTTGCATTTCAGAATATAATGCCCATTCCTGGGGATTAATATTCTGAAAATCAAATTGAAGAAAATATATTGGTTTGTGAAGGTGGAAAGATTTCAGACTTGTCAATGCAGTTGATAAAATAGTTGTAAATATAGCTCCTAGAGGTATTTTACTCTCACATTTTATTGGAATTTCTCTTTTTTTTTTTTTTTTGTACCAGGGATCAAACTCGGGACCTTGTGCTTGCAAGACAAGTGCTGGAACCACTGAGCTAAATTCCCAGCCCTCTCAGGTTATTTTTCTTACAATGTTGGAGAATTTTCTATTGCTTGGGGAACCCAGAAAGTCAAATATTATTTTCAGAAAAAAGAAGCTTAGATACAGCTGAATTTAAACTCATGCCTAATGCTTGTTGCAACATATGAAAGCAAGCTGTGAAGTTAGAAGCGATGACTAACTAGGCAGATAACAGTCATGGTAAAAAGGCACCTTTTTTGTTGTTTTTTGTACCTCTTTTGTACCAAGGATTGAACTCAGGACCTTGCGCTTATGAGGCAGGCGGTGGCACCACTGAGCTAATCCCTGGCCCAAAAAGGCACCTCTTAAGGTTGCTTTCTCTTGTATAACACGGGAGCAATATTCTCTAGTTGTGGTAAATTGAGTCACTGGGTAAAACAACAATTTCATATTGATTTTTTCCTGTCTCCACATTTTTCTTATTATAATTTTATTATTTAGAATTTTTTTTTTTTGGACCGGGGCTCAAACTTGGGACCTTGCACTTTCCAGGCAGGCGGCAGCACCACTGAGCCAAATCCCCAGCCAATTTTATTATTTATTTGTCTACCATATATTCCATGTAAATCACACCGCTCAATAGATCTTAATATATTCATGAAGTTATGCAATCATCATTACAATTAATTTTACATTTTCATCATTCCCAAAACATTTTCAGCATCTCATAGTTTCAACTGTTACCCACCAATTCCACCAAGCCTAGGCAATGTATCTACCTGCTATCTCTATGGATTTGTTCTATGGTACTATTTTTTAAACCTCAAAAAATATATGCCATTTTTATCATACAGTTGTTTGCACTACTTCAATCTAATAAATAACTAGGCAGGATGCTCTAATAACTTTATTATTTGTTATGTTTTAAGCGCTATGCTAAGTGTTACATGTATTATTTCATGACAACACTACTTTTCATAGTTGTTAAAAAGAGTTTCTTAGCAGTGCATTGTGTATAGTAGCTCTATTATCATATTCTAGGCTGAGTAGTTGTGCTCTGCATTCAGAATATTCTCTTCTCCAGAAATCTAAGAAGAGATTGTTTACCACAATGTTTAGGAACATGGATACTGATGTCAGGCTTCCTAGGTTTGAATCCTTGATTTGCCAGTTGGTAGCTATGTGAGATTTCTGAAGTTATTCACTGTGTTTACAAAGATGAGGAAACCTATCAGATTTTCTCATTGTGCTGATCTTTGAGGATAGGTAGGATTTTTGGGCCACAAAATAAAGACAAAAGGAAAACAAAGAAGAGGAGAGGAGAGCAGGGGAGGGGAGGGGAGGGGAGGGAAGGAAAGGGAAAGAGAAAAGGAAAAGAAGAAAAGAACATTCCAGACATCAGGAAGAGCTGACTGAACAAGATTGTCTAGTATGGCTAGATTCTAGTGTTCTAGGAAGAAAATGATAGAAATATATATTCTGATTCCTGATGCATGATTGGAGCTATAGTTCCTACATTCATATGCAAATTATATTTTCAAACAAAATATCTTGCCTTTTCTCTTAAAACAGTGAATTTTTCATGTTTCAGTTTCCTACCCTTATAATATCTTAAGAACTAAGTTCATGTCTTAGTCATTTGTATCTCCACAAGAGTGCCTAGCAAACTGCCAAGAATATAGTAATTGTTTAATAAATATTTGGGAATTGAGAAGCTCAATGAAATAATGAATATAGATGATAGCTAGATAGATGGCAATTTTCTTTGAGGCAGGAGGGTTAGAAGACCATTGGCATCTTAGTAACACATCCAGACCACATTTCAGAGAACACTTAGAAAGAAAAGAAGCAAGGTTAGATCCAGTCATCCCGTATATTTAGGGGGCTGAGTCAGGAGGATCACAAGTTCAAGACCAGCCTGAGTAGAGACCAAGACCCCCATCTCAAAAAACCGAAACAAAACAAAAAAATAAGGCAGTGTGTTAGAGATTCCTTAGTTACTAGTTGGATGCTTTCATGTTTGAAGAGCCAGTAGCAGTTAAAACTCCACCACAAATGAGAGCCTCTTAACTAAGAGGTGATCGGAGGAAGCATTTGCAGAGGAATAAGGAAGTGAGAAAGGCAAACAAAGGAAAGCAAAAATATTGTAAAAATGAATTTACCACTGTTTAAAGTTTGCTTTAGTCCCACTGGGGACATCTGAGGGAGTGTATGGAAAAACCCTCAGATTGTTCCCACCTCAGGGGGTGAGGAAGCTGGACTATTTGTTTGGTAATTTATGTCAGTCTTTTATGAAGAGGTTGCTCTAGGAAATGTTAACTGTAAGTCTGACCTGTTGAATGTGCAATACAATAATGCTCAGTGACTTCAGAGAAAGTTTTTCAGGAGAGTTGGTGTGTACTATGACAGGGGGCTTCTGCCATAGTCCACACCTTGCATACTAGATTCACTCATGCTGGATCTTAAATCCTCTCTTTCCTTTCACTGATTGTTCAAGAAAGTCACTAGTATTACGCCAAAAAGAGAGAAGAGAGACAGAAAGAGTGAGGGAAAGAAGGAGAATATTTAGAGCAGAAGTTAGTGGGATGAGCTCCATTCTCCCCCATTATGGTTAGTCTTGAAATCATAACTGATATCTTAATTGATATTCATCATTTCCCTCCTTGCTTATAATTTCTATTTCCTTGACCTACTGCATCCAAAGTAGTTTCATTGTGTGATACAGTAACAGACGTTTATCCCTGAGAATATGAATCTCAGGTTACTTACCCTTAAGAAGGTGTTGATACAATTTCCCTGTCAGTTATCACCAGGCATGAGAGCATGGAGAGGCACCCTGGTGAAGGCAAACCTCTAAACATACTCCATTTTCCCCGTCTATTATTTAGCAGCATCCCTATCTCCACCTTCATTATCAGGATAAATGACCCTGCCTGTGAAGTAACTACCTTTTCTAACAGCTGGTCTATGAACATGAGCTGCCGAAAGTAACCAGGCAGCATCAGAAGTGGTATAGTTAATGGAAACCTTACAATGTTCCCTGGCAGATGTAACAGGACCTCTCATTTTGTAGAACCTAAAGTTGTACCAAGAAGCACCTTTTTAGGTGGATTATTAAAGGTTACAGTGAGCGGAGCCAATTCAATTCCACCTTTTGGTTCCATCTATCCAGAATATGGCACTGAATATACTTAGCCTTATCATGTGAAGGTCATTCCCATCAAAAAATAGCAACATCTTAAAAATGTCAAATCTTGTCTACAGAAAACAACTACCACAAATGTCTGCATATCCAGTTCATAAGTGACAACCTTGCTTAGGCATTGGTCATCTTCATGTTCCAATTCATGTTGGCTGTAAATGACTTTCAGAGTGAATAATGCCTCAGTTAAAACTCTCCATAGGTGGAATCATTTTGAAAGAACTATCCTGAGAAGAATAACAGTGTATATATTTTTCTGATCATTTTGTATTCATGGAAAAAAACACTCTAGAAAACAGAAAACAACTGTGGATAGATAGATTAATAGCTCTCCAATTTACACTACTACTTAATTTGACCTAGATTTCATAATTACTCTACTTTTCTAAAGTTAGATGTACTTTGAAATGACCTGAATCTAGTTTAATTAGAACAATGAGGAGCCGTAAGCATTCTCAGTCTTCTTAGAACCCAAGTGTGAAGTATTCTTGCTTCATTCTGAAATACTGTGGTACTCAATCATGAATTGCTTTACACTTATTCATGTTTTTGTTCATATAGAAAATGGTCATTTAAGTACACTATATATATATATATACACACACACACACACACACACAGAGGATATTTTTATTCATTGTTTATTGGTATATTTTAGGTATACAATATGATGACATTCATCATTGGGAATTTGTACATTTACATGATATATCTTGGTTCTTATTGTTTTCCCCATTCCCTTGCCCTTCCTTCAACCCCTCCACCCCTCCCTATTTACAGAGACTTTGTTTCTATTTTTTTCCTTTTCTCATATTTATTCCTTTCCCTTCTTTCCTTTCCTCTTATCAGTTGTTATGTTTGAAACCTTCAAGCTCATCTCTTCTAGCCCTTCATTAAATATATAATATTTTATTGCAAACTACAATGACCCTACTGTGCTATAGAACACAGAACATATACCTCCTATCTAACTGTAGTTTACTGCCCATTATCCAAATTGCCTGAATTCTTTTTCTCCTTACCCTTCCTAGCACCTAATAATTACTACGCTACTCTTTTCTACTTTAAGATAGTCTTTTCTCTACATTTCAGATACTATGCAGTATTTGTCTGTGTCTAACTTATTTCATTTAACATATTTTCCAGTTCATCTCTTTTGCCACAAATCACAAGATTTCTTTGTATGTGCATGCACATGTGTGTGTGTAGTCTATTGTGTATACGTATATTTTATCAATTCATCCATTGATAGACACCTCAGTTACCTATTGTGAATAGTATTGCAATAAATATGGTGGTATTATCTCTTTTGTATGGTAGTTTCATTTCCTTTGAATACATACCTAGAACTGTGATAGCTACATCTTTTCTTAGAGTTTTGATTGTTAATTTACCTTCCCTCCAACATGACAGAATTCATTTTTCTCTATATCTTGCCCAGCATTTGTTATTGTCTTTATGGCATTCTGACTTGGGTCCAATGGTGTCTCTTGGTGATTTTATTTGCATTTCTCTGTGGTTAAATACGTTGAACATTTTTTCATACTATTGTTGACCATTTGTATTCCTTTCTTTTGCTGTTTTTGAGAAATGCTGATTCATATCATTTGCCCATTTTCATTGTTTTATGTGGCTTGTTGAGGTTTTTTGACTTTATTAATTATTTTGGACTTTAATCTTTTGTCAAATGAATAGTTTACAAATATTTTCTCCCATTCTGTAGTTTTTCTTTTCACTCTCTTGATAATTTTTCTTGCTGTTGTGCAGATATGATCCCATCTGTCTATTTTTGCTTTTTATTCCCTGTGCTTTGGGGTCTTGTCCAAAATACTACCCATACTTATGTATTGAAATGGTCCCCCTATTTTTTTTAGGAACTCTACAGCAGGTAACTAACTCCGCCCTAACATGTCTTTCAAACTCAAGAGTAGTGGCATTTCCTTGTGTCTTTATCTTGCCCACTTGATGAGAGTCTTAGTAATTATGGTGCTATAGCTCTACCACATTATTCATCCGTAAGGAGTCCTTGATATCACAGGGCTGGTGGATGTTTCAATTCAGGAAGCTTATAATGACGATTTCTTTCCTAGGACCAGATTTGTCCTAACTCAGATTAGGTTCTCTCATAACAAGACCGAGTCAGGATTTAAATAAATGCAGCTTATTTGGAAGAGGGACTGAGAAGCAACAGTAAATGAGTAGAGTGTTAAGGGAAGAAAGGAAAGGAAACCAATTTAGATCAATTCAAATAGGATAATAACTTTTGTGAGAACCAAGGACTTATCTCACCAGGACCTCAAAAAGTCCACAGGATGTCTCTCAAATTGTCCTAAGGCAAAAAGAATGCAAGGTGTTCATCCTTCTACCCCTCCTATTAACTCCTGGCAAACCTGACCTCTCTACCTCATGGGCAAACTACTCCAGGGACCAGAGAGTGCTCTCATGGTATTAGAATAGAAAGCTATGTGGTCAGTGCTTACAGAAACAGTGGAGGCCAAGAATATGTCAGTAGAACACTGGGAATATTCTGTAACAGAAGATAAAGCTCCCTTTAGGGTAGGTACTATGAATATCAGTGGAAAACAATGCCATTAAAAATAGTAGCTTTCTGCAGCACATTAGTGTCACAGCCATTTGGTAAAACAAGGCATCACTATTCATGCTTTGGTTGTCTCTTTTAACACTGATTGTTGTGGCACCTTCCTGATTATGAGGACATGTTCCTCTGATTAAGAAAAAAATGTATGGACACTATTTATCTTCTTGGCCTACATACTGATACAAAGAATACATGTAAATGGAATAGATTCATCTCAATTTCTCATGTCCTTTCTGAAATAAAGTTGAGAAATGGGTCTTGAGAAGCACAGTTACACTGTGATAAAAAAAAAAAAAAATCACAGTACTAAGAAACTTAAAGCACTTCCAGAAATAGGGAAACAGCATCTTTTAATGTTTTATTTTTCACTTGTGAAAATATATATAATATATATTGCATGTAGAGAAGAGTCCCACCGCTTGGTTCAGAGAAAGCTAACAAAAAAGGCACATATGGGGGGCAGCTCTTTTCATACTGTGTTCAGTTAAACCAACATTCAGGCCATGGCAAATGACAATGAAGGCAACAAAGGCACAGGAAGCCTGTGTACACGACTCTAAAGAGTTAATCATAGACAACTCTTAGGTCTTCCAAGAATGGAGGTCATCACTGGAGAAAAAAACATTTCTATTTAATAGGCCTGTCAGATCAGCAGAGAATGTATTGAAATTTGGACAAAGACTCAACAGGACAAGGCAAATACCAGTGCTTAACTTGACAGCTAGTTTACTCTGTCCCCTCTTCTCTTTAAGTCCTAAGGCCTTTGCTGATTTAAAGGAGCAAACATCAGGGCTAACTCTAGCCCTACAAAAATTTGCTCAGCAACTCAACAGAATTTTGTAACAAACTAGATATTTTAGAAGCTTGTAAAAACTGTGCTGATGGTATGGAAAACATAAAAAGAACATTTGCTATTTCTCTCTTACAGGAAAAATTTAGGCAGGGATCTTTGGTTTGCCACGTGCTTCCCTATTTTGACATTTACTCAAAATGGTAAAACATGAGGCACAATTCATGGGGTCATGGGCTTGTTTCTGTCACATGCCAGCACAGGAGCCTACTAGGATTTGGCACAGCTGGAGCAGCTGACAACCTTAGGCGACACGAGATGTGGCTTCACGATATCTGGTTCTATAGACTCCATTAGGTCACATTCGTTTGCAAGTATGTGCTTCACCAGGCATCTGGAGGCTTCATCAATGTTGATATTTTCCTAAGGGGAGAAAACACAGCTTTTCTTATTCAATATTCTAAAACAACTTTCAAGCGGAGTCTCATAAGTGACATAAGTGCACCATTTCTGACAATCCACTTAAATACCATTTTCTATAAACTATCCAGGCATCTCATTTCCCCTCTCTCATTTATTCCTTCAAAGAACTCTAACTCTTAACCCCTTACGAAAGTAAAACCATTTACTGAATTTTGTCAAATAAGAGAAATAGCACTTTGTTGATTCAGTGAGTAAAAATTTTTTGAAGGTAACTTTCTTATTTTCATGTAGTGTTATAACATTATATTGTAGAAGAAATATAAGTTTTCGGTCAATTTTAGATTTATAAATGTCATGTCCTACATACTACTTTTGAGGTCTTGATATGAAATGTAAATAATAGGACACTTTGTGGAGAGATTGTTAGTGGTTTAAAAAGTACTTCTGGCTCTCTGGCTTCCAGCCAAATAGTAGGAGTGCCCTGTATCTGATCACTTTGAAATTAGGCATGGTCATGAGAACCTCCTTGGCCAATGAAATGTGAGAAATGTTGTATCTCATTTTCTTATAGAAGCAATAATAGCTAGTGCTCAATTCCCCATGTGCTTTTTGTCTCTGTTCCTGTGATTACAGAAGCACAGAGATAGGAATTCTCTTGGCCTAGTTTTATGAGAAAGGACCAAGCTGAGGCAAATAACCCCCCAGCGCATGATAGTATGTGTAGCATGAGTGAAAATTACAACCTTGTTTAAGCCATTGGTATTTGAAGTTTTTATTACTGTGGCATTACCTATGCAATATGGATAGATCTAATTCTTTAAAGGAAACGTGAAATAAGAAATCTTGTTTCATGAATGAAATAACCTTAAATTTGAAGAAAATATCAAGCAAGCAATTTTGATCTAAAATATATGTTATTTATTTAACTAGTCTACAGTAAATTTCCCTCTTCTTGCTAGTCAGAAAACAGAAACATGGAATACTGAATACTACTAGTATACTAAAGTAATTGTATAATTATTTTTATCATAATTTGTATAACTTCTTTGATAAGTACTTTCTTCTTATCAAACTGTTTTACTACAATATCTCATGGTCCAAACCGAAATGGAACTAGTTTATTCCTATTTTTGTCTGTATGTCAACATTGTTGATACACGTTAAGATCATTGCATGAGAAACATAGGACAAGGAGATTATTTCCATGACTTCAAATGGTTTCAAATGCCTCATGGCTAATGGCATTTGCACTACTTTGATTCCTGTTTGACTGTTGCTTTTATGTTTGGGAAGGAAGCAATAAAATCCTACTCGGAATACCAACCATAAGATATTATCATATATGTTATATATATATATGTTTACATATATGTTATCATATCATATATATGTTTACAGGTAAGAAAAGTTTAGAGAGGCTAGAGATTTCCCCATGATCATTCAGCAAGTGGCTGAAAGGTCACTCATACCCAAATTCTGACACTAAAGTCTGTCTCTTTTCACAATTGTTTTTAAGATCATACACAATAACAAATAAAAATTATTTCTCTAGTATTAGACCTAATAGATGTTAAATAAATCTTTCTTCTTCATATAATAAAAACATATTTGTATAACAGAAAAACCAAGTTTTAAACATTAAAAAGGACCCTCCTTCACATACAATGTAAGTTAGACTTGCCAGTAGTTTTTTTGTAAAAAACAGAAAACAAACAACCAAAAACTCTCAATTCATATATTAATGTGCCAGCTAAATAGGGTTTTCTTTTGTTAATGTGAAAATTGGCCAAGTGTACTAATGAGTACTTAAAATGTTAATATGGGAAAATCAATGAAGTTCCATTCTCATTATGAGGAAAACAACTAAAATCTAAGCCTGATTAGTGCCAGCCTAGCAGGATCATTTTTGTAAAAGACTGTTTGTGAAGTTTAACACATCAAATAGAGGCGAGTTGGAATTAGAAATAGGACATGAGGCCCCAGAGGATGCCATGGAGGATGGGGCTGGGACTCCTGACAAAGGAAATAGGCAGAGCCAAACAGTGGGAGAGTCTGCATTGAGACTGCAAGTATGAACAAAGCAGCGCTTTATGATGACTGAACCACTTTCATTCTTTTCATTAATATCATTTAGATTTCTGCTAAGTACCAGCCATTCAGAGATAAAGATGATGAGCAAAGTCCCATTTCTGGCTGAGCTTACACACATGCGAAGTTTGTATAAACAAGAAAGGTTGGAAAGTACACCTGACAGCATTCGCTGTACAGCCTTGAATACTTAAAAAGGGAAAGTGAAGTCACTGAGGCGACTGCAGGTGAAGCATCAGCAAACAGTACTATGCAAATCCAGTACTAGGGTAGTTCTATACAGACACCTACCGCTCTGTTTTAACAATTAGTCTGACATTAAGCATTTAGTGAATATTTATTATATATACCAGGATGCTAGTTGCTACAATATGCTATTTTAGATTTTAAATTTTAAGGGGAAGTCAGGAAGAAGAGCAAATGCTATTATTTACCACTATATTTGCACACTATAAAAACTCAAAGAGCATAGGGTTCCAAGAACAGGCCTAGAGTCAAACCCAAATCTCAGTTTCCTCACTTTTCAAATGTGTGAACTGGGAAAGTTATTTTAACTACTCCATGCCTCAATTTCATCATCCTTTAAGGGAGAAAAAATTTACAGCTAAATGTGATTAGTACATATTAACACTTAGAGCATGTAAAATGTAAAATACTCAGTGAAGGGAACACAGTACTGTATACGTTCAATAAATGTTATCTACATATTCTTCAACACCTCATGTAATCATTACAGTATATATTAATATGTATATTCTATTCTATCATTTTTCAGCTGAGAAAACTGAGCTGAGAAAAAATAAGTGACCAGTCATACACTAATTAGGTGTGAGCTTGGGAAGAAAACTACATACTATATTGACCATACTTACTACCAAAAGGCATGGAAATTGTTGTTTTTAAAGTATAAGCTTGAAGTTGAATGCTCATTTCAGCTCCCCTAAAACAATTCCCAAAATAAATAAAAGAACAGAATGGACAGGGCACTTAATTCCAACATGAAACGGACAGGACCCTGCAATCAAGACCTCAGGAAAGGCTGATCTATATAGCTATATACTTTCAAATACATGTTTTTATGACTTTCTGTACATACACCATTGAAATCATAGCCAATAGGCCTAAACTGGGAGAAGGGAAAACAACATAAAGCAACTTCTCTCTCTCCTTCTGCCCCAAGGCCAGCATGGATAATCAAGCCCTACCTGATTTAGACCTAAATACTGATTTAGACCTTTTGGGCAAATAGATTGCACTGCAATTGATCTAGACACTTGACACTCAGGTGGACACTGCCAGGCTCACATTTTCTGAGTGATGGTGTTGAAACAGAGCTGCTGGCTCAGGTGGAAAATATTACCTGGGAACATTTATTTGCATTTATTATAGAGTATAGTAACAACATACCTAGAAGCATCATATGCTGGAAATGAAATTTACACATTGTAAAACTTCCAAGTCATGTACATTCAGACTGGATCTGACTGTGATTTATTTACATATCTTCAAAATGACAAGATGGTCTATTGTGCTGACTGCTTTATGTTGATGTGTACTCCTATTTGTGCTGTTGCTAAGAATCTTTTCCTTTATATCAATAAGTAAACCTGAGGAACAGACTTAAAATTCCTAACAATGTATTTTGCTAAAACAAATGGTAGTAACTACTAGAGTTAACCAAGTGCTTTATTTATGAAATAATGTTCACATCCAGTTCTCACAAATATCTATTAGGAAGGCAACAACCACATCTTAAAGGTAATGAAGCAACAAAATGTAACTTACCAGAGCAGAGCATGATCTTGGACAATCTTTCATTTCAACCTCTGAACTCAAGCTCTTAACATGCTCCCTGAATATTACATTACAGTGTCTCCCAGGATTGAAACAGATATTAAAATATATTTATCTTAAATTAGAAGTTCTCAATACTGCTGCATATTCATATCATTGAAGAGTTTTTAAAAGTACATTACCAGAAGACCAGGAGACTGAAACGGTGAGGCATGCCCACCAGCCTCCAGCTTAGCCGCACGGTGCCTACAACGAGAGCCACCCCAACCTCGCCCTCCTAGCTGTACAGCAACTTGGATAGACACTACAGAGGCACAGGGGGACATAAAGGCCATTGTCCTGAGCTGCAGAAGTGAACAACAGAGAGAAGGCCTCTCTCAGGCTCGCTGATGAAAACTGAAGTCCACTGGAAAAGTGAAGTCCACTGGAAACGTGAAGAGAATCTCTGCAATAAAGGCACACCAGAACACCGTGCTTGTTAAGTTGAAGGGATCATCACCTCCCATCGGAATCTGGACTATCTTCAGGGGAAAGCTGGAACCTGCAGTAGAACCTGGCAGAGTTCAACCCTGCAGGAGGTCAGGGAGCTCACGTTGGGACTTGCAGCCAGAAATCTGCCTGAATCTCACAAGTCTGTGACTGGCTTACTGAGAATCACTGACTTATAACTGCACACTGCTGCCCACGTTGTCTATTGTTACAGCAGAGACATACCCTGAAGGAGGCCCTTCATTTTTATCTTTTATT
>NW_004624845.1:1954019-1964420 GCF_000247695.1 Heterocephalus glaber | reverse complement strand
AAAATGATTAAAATGAATAATTGATAATTTCAAATATTAAAAGGTCCAAAGGTATAGGGGTAGTGGGAGGAGAAGGGGAAAGGAAAAAGTATGAGAAAAGAAAAATAATGACAACGAAGTCTATGTAAATAGAGATGGGAGCATAGGTAATGGGGAAAAAATAAGAACCAAGATACATCATGTATACATACAAGTACCCAAAGATAAATGTAAATGTATTGTATATCTAAAATGTACCAATAAAAGAATTTTTTTAAAAAAGTACGTTACCAGGACCCTCCTCCCAGACACTGATCTAATTGGTTTGGCTTGGTGCCTCAGCATAGGCAATTTTTAAAAAATTCTCCATTTATTAGAAATATGTTCTGAGACACATTCACATAATTAAGAATTTCATTAAAGACTATCCCTTTTATTTCTAATGAAGATTTTGTGGAAATACAATTTGATACAGTGATTTTAAGTGATTCTTAACTTTCAGTGGAGAAAGTCATATAAATCTAACCATCTGAGGTCCTGAATACATGTCAGTTTTTTAACTAACAGTTTAGAACATTGATATGGTGGAAAATTATTTAATCTTTGACCATTAGTACCAGAATGAAAAAAAAAATCCTAGTAGAAAACCTTCACATCTGCCTAGTTAGAAGCTGGCAAAGAATTCATTCTCCCATAATCTTTCCAAAAACATCAACGCAAACAAAACACCAAATGTACCAGAAGCTCCAAGATTAGGGCACTAAATTCCTCAGCTCTGTTAAATTTTAATTAAAGCAGATGGCCTGCTGGATAGTAACATCAATATAAGAAGTCTTCCATAGAACACGGGTTTAAACATTCCCTCTCTGAGAAGATTCAGCACTTATTTGTTGAGCACATCCGTGCCAAGCATTTGATAGCTTTCTGATTACTTTAGTTAATATCTGTCAGAGTGCTAGTGTAGTGGACACCCATACCTTTGTCTGCCAAGCCTTCTGTCCTCTCCCTTCCCTAGTACCACCACCTTCTCAATTTCCCTAGGGAAACTTTGGCTGCCCACTGCAATCCTAAGCTTCTACTGCAACTCCTCATAATTGAGCCTGTGTCTCAAACATTGTTCTCAGAATGTGGAATTTCACATAATCTCTACAATAATGCTGAAGTGAGAATTAATGCCCTCTTTTTATAGATGAGAAAATTGAAGTTTGCAGAATCATGCACACAAGGTCTCAGGGATAGTAAGCATCAGAACTTGGTTTCAAATTCTTATCCTCAAAGCTTCTATATTTTCCATTTTTATTCTCCTTACTATCTTCTTACAGTTCATGATCAACATTTTGTATATACCTAAGCCAATGTCATCTGCCATATAAGGCCCAAAGTTTTGCATTCTGCTACGTTTTCTCAGTGAAAGGATGATTTAAGCAGAGTGTGTGAGGCACAGAAACCAGGTCTTAATGATGCCCCATTGTTTGAAAGTCGCTACTTTAATCTAACAAGTACTGGGAAGAACAGATCAAGCTATGTTATTACTGATTTTAACAAGGATAGAGTAACATTGTCAGTGTGAAGAAATGGGTTATGGGGAAGAAAAGTCCACAAAGTCATCTACACCATCCATGGGTCAAGCCTTCCTCAACTCCACTGTATCCTTACCTCAATCCCTATCATTTTAACCTCCTTTTGACCCTTTTGCTTGCAGCTCCTGGGACTCATGACTTCTAGCTTTCTTCCCTAATCTGCCAAGGGATCTTCCTTCCATCCAGGCAGCCTCCAGTTTCCTATTTCAGCCATGAAAAGACCCCACTCAAGCTTACTGAGAATCACCAAATTTTAAGGAGGCAGGAAATTCAACATCACTAGTTCAACCTGCTCTTTTCAACACACCAAGAATTTCAAGCAGATAGGAAAAGTGACTTTCCTGGCATCACAGCAGCTACTGAACCTCACAGGAACATATGCTAGAATGCACCTCCTTTCTTAGCTCTCACTGCCTGCAGCACACATCCTTACTTCTGGGAATATTATCTCTTCTGCATAGCCTCCTCTCAGCACTGTGAAGTGTATTTTCAGTTTTTCCTGGCTCTTTGTACCCACTGCAATTAACACCAACCACTGTAACTATACTGCCTATCATCTGTCTTATTGTAGTACCTAATTATATTTATGTTCCTGGCTTCCAGCATGGTAAGGGATCTCTAAAACATATTAACAAAAACAGGTAGTATCAATGAAGAACTTAGTAGCCTTTAAGAACCAGCTAGCCTTTAAGTACTTTGGCTGTGTTATGTAGATTAATCCTCATGAAAACCTGAGGTGAGGAAAGGGAGGTTAAATAACTTCCCAGGATTACATAGTCAGCCACTATTCCTAGGATGTTGGCAAATTCCTACGCTGCTGGATGGCAGAGTCAGCTTCAAGCCAGGATTCCTTGCTCTTAACCTTCCCACCTCCATAAATGATCATTGATGGCATGAGTAGTCAGGTCTCCTACCCTGTTGCCTATGGCTTTTCTTTCCAAACCTCAACAATTATAAATGAGCAATCTACAAAGTGTTATGTTTGATGTATAGTTATTAATTAATTAATACAGTGGCTTTTAATTTAAATGTCCTTAAATGCCACATGCACATTCTCTAGTTTGCCACTTCAACTTATTCATTTCTGTTAAATGCCTGGCCTTGGGAAAAAAAACTCAATTTCATCATCCCTCCTTCTTCTCTTACACCACCTTACAATGCTCATTCTAGGCAGACAGAGTACCAAGTCTTTTTTAAAGTTTACATTCCTAAGATACATTTGCCAAATCTAGTATGTAATGTTTGACTTACCACGAATGACCATTAGGAATCAGAACATCTGTAGATGTTGCCTCCATTAACACTTTGTATTCAATTCAGTTGTGTTTTAATTACCCTCACTGTGAGCCTTTACTGAAACAGCTCCTAAGCACCCAATAATCAAGTTTGAAAAGAGAAGAATAAACATAAGCTTAAAAACTATCATTTAACCACACTTAATAGACCCCATTGATGAAGCATAGCAGCTTTCAGTTAAAATGCTTTCTCATTTATCAGCTTGAAAAGATAAATGCAAACCAGACACAAATATTAATAGCAATAATTACTAACATTTATTGAATGCTTACTCTGAATTATACAATGCATGTTGGCATACACATAGTCTAATTTAAGATACTCTGAGAGGTGGATACACTATTAAACCTATGTTGCAGAAGAGGGGACCAAGACACATAAAATAAACTATGAAGCCACAGTATTTGGGGGCTAAATTCATTTAAAATAGTTCAAACATGATTAAATGCTTTTATTCTGGCACCTTTCTGTGCCAAGACTGCAAACTGAAACTACATGACCATTGTCCCAGGAAGCAACAGGGTGCAATGGAAAGAAAGAAGAACTTTGGAGTCAATTATTATAACTCAATTTTTCTGTGGGACCAACAGCAAGTTGAATGCCTCTGTCTCTACTCCTTAATCAGTAAAATAAGGTCATCATATCTGTATTTCGTAGGGTTCTTGTTTGAATTAAGTGATATCACACGTGAAACACCAAGACTTTAAATAATTGGTCTTCTAACAAATACAAGCTGCTTGTCCTGTCTCTTCCTTGCTATCTTCCTTCAAGTAGTTCTTCAGGATCACTTCCTGTGAGAAGTCATCCTTCTGTTCTATCATCTAGGTCTGGTCAACAGATAATGGCTTATTTCAGTGTATCCTCCATTGGGAACTCTCCAGGGGGCTCCTGGAGGATCCATGGCTGTATCCTGAAGATAGTAAATTGAATGAATGAATGAATGAATGAATGAATGAACAAAATTGTCAGAAGAGTGACAAGTTCAGGTTTCAAGCTGAAGATTATTTTAGATGTGGTGATTTCTGTAGACAGTGAAAAAGAAAACATGTTCTCAATAAAATTTACTATACATGTTAAATTCCCTGGTGTTATCCTGTTTTCCAGTTACTATCTGACATTCCTTTCAGGTGCAATAGAAGGAGGGTGTTCAAGCCAGTTTATAAATACTGAGTTGAACACAACGTGGCAATTAGGCTTTATGCTCAAGCACACCTAAACTGGAATCCTGACTTTTCTTTTGTAAAAATAATTATTTTTATCTTGGTGTTTCAAGGTGTCACCTGTTTCTGGTATCTTCCGTTATTTAATAACTAGATGTACTTAATTATCATTGTTCTTGCCTAAAATAGATAATAATATCCACTTGACAGAATTAGGAGGATTATAAATATTATATTAGGGCAAAAGTAGAAGATGGGAAATATATTTTATGGCCATGTATTAATATAATATATATTACTCTATATATCATTATTTTAATATCTTTTTCCCTTAAGAATCTCTATGAATTTGACTGAATTGCCAATTCATGCTAACCAATTTCCTTTCAGGCCTTTATTTTATTTTATTTTATTTTTCTTTATATACTATTCTTTTGTCCAGTACTTAACTTACTGTTCAATAGAGAGTTGCTTTTCCAGAGAGTGTAAATGAAATTATTTCTGCCACCATACTTAGATAATGTTAGCTTGGATGAATACATACAAGAACAAGAACTTGGATACAAATGGAAGAATAAATCAAGGTAAAGTAATTCATCTTTTAATCTCCTTTCTGTATTTAGAATATGGATGATAGTAGGTAACTACCAGACCTCTGGTCTCAACTCTAGGGCCTAAGACTACCCTACTCTACAAATCCCTGATATCCCTGATGTCTACCTCCTAAATTACATAGTCTATTGACAAGTTGTTCTTAGCCTTGGAAATCTGCTAGGACAGCAATTAGCAAGTGTTATACATTTGTTAAAAATGATTCAAAAATATTTCATAATTACAGGGTCTTAGAATATCACAGAATATGGAATGGGATTAACCTTTTTACATTAAATGGAAGAATGGTTTAGCATCATTGGTGGAGTGATGTGAGAGGAATCAAAGCAACATCACATAACTATAATATGTGATTTAGGAAAAGTCAGATTCAGGTTGGGATGGGATGTGTAGAGGAAAGCAAGCAGCCCACCCTTTCAAAGCAGGGAAAGAGTGCCAAGTAGTCATAAATGTATTTGCTTACAGAACTCTTATCTAATGCTGCACCTCCATGGGACTAGTGTTCATCTTTACACAACTTGGCAACTACTGACCTGTATGTAGTATTGGTGGTATGTGCAGGAGTGGTTATGGATGGAGGAAGGGGCCGAAAGAGACATTTATTAGCTGATTTCATATTACTACTGTGGGTTTTTATTTTTTTACTTTTATTTAACCAATGCTGCCTCATTTTCTGTAACTTTCTCCATTTTTATGAACTTAGTCCAAGATGATTTTTTTAATGACTTTAACACTTTGGAGACACATACGTAAAACTAGAAACAATAGGCCTAATTGGTAATGGTAAGGCATTGTCCACTTTGGTAGACCAGTGCTCCCTACTCCCCATCCAAAGCAAGGTAGGATTGAGTACCTCTCCTAGGTACTTCTTAGTAATTCTCAGTAGTGGTTATTACTACATATATTTGCAATTATTTTTTAGAAATTTATCTTTTCTAAAAGTGGCACTTCTACACAGTGTAGAAGTGGCATTTCTACACATAGAATGCTACCAGAAGCTAACATGGGGTATGTTAACATGTAGGTGCCCAAAATGTAATTTATGGATGAACTGTTCTGTGAGATGGAAAGAAAAATGACCTAATTCCAAATAAAAACTATGAATCAATATATTGTGAGCTACTCTATATTGATATTCATTATACAGAAGTTCTTTTAAACTCAGGACAGCTTAGGGAAGGGAATTAGTAGGCCTTGGTGTTAGTTTTGATGTTGCTGCAAACTATCTTGGTCATTATCAAGTCCTCTCTCTGGACTCAATTTCATCAGCTGTGAAGGGAGAGAATTTATACTCTGTCTTTTTCCAAACAGGATTGAAGATGACACTCAAAACTATCTCCATCTTATGACTAATGTAGTTAAACTTGCTGGAGATCTAAGAATAATGCTCGCTTAATGGGAAAGATTTCTCAAATTGAAAGTTTAAGTATAAGGCATTTGTTCAAAAGATCACTTACTGGAGCAAGTGCACTTTATTAACTTGATTAACCACAAGTTCTTGGTAGTAAAAATCAGAAACTCTGAATTTCCTAGGCCATCTGGAGGTAGCTCCCAGGAGTGACAGAACTGCTAAAAGTCTCAGGTTTCTCCATGAACCTTAGAAACTAAAATTAGATTCTCAAGTACCATCAGATCAGCTTCATTTTCTCCATCTGCTAGAAGCCTCTGAGCTCATGCAATTTTGCCAACACGGAGAAAAGGTTTCCTACCCTCAACCCCAACTGTAAAATCCCCAGGAAAAAATTCTGAGGAACTTAACTTCAGTCACGGGTTTAACTGAAGACTAGAACAACTTCAAGTCTGGAGACAGCTACACCAGTAGTGGCCCCACTTAGGTCATGTGGACACTATGAAGCCATTACAGTGACTGGATAGACACACTATGTAAGAGTGACAACTCTCATTTGGACAACCTGGGTTTGGGTGGAGAAAGAGGGACAGCTGGGAATTATAGTACAAATTCATCATGGCTTAATCATTTGGAATCTGGAAATCATCAGATGTATTTGCTCTATTACTTTACAAACATTGATATTACCCACTCCCATGTAGATATATGTATTTATATTTTAAATAGAAATAGTGTGTAATCTTAAAAAGAGAACTAGAAAAATATCTTCCATAAAGTTACACATTATCAAACAGGTACAAATCAGATAACCCTAATATATTCAAGGTAAGAGGATAACTGGGACTATTGTATCGGACATGTAAAAAACAGACAGTGAAGAAAGTAGAATGGAAACACAAATAACTTGAAAAAAATACCTTGATCAGAAAGGCATAAAGTAGTTCCTCCATACATTTTTGAGGGAAAAAAAAAGGAATAAAAAAATTTCTTGGAACTTAAGAACTAACTTCAGTTCCAACTTTTTGGTTGTTTGACAGAATTCTACTAACTCAAATAGATTTTGAAGAAAAATACCTTTGCCAGATAAAAGATACCTGTGCTTTAAAAGATTCCCCCTCTCTCTGGAAATAATGGCCATCATCAAGAAATTAGCCAATAACAACTGCTTGTGAGGCTATGGGGAAAAAGGAACCCTTCTCCATTGTTGGTGGGAGTTTAAATTGGTACAACCAACATGGAAATCAGTACAGAAATTCCTCAAGAAACTAAAACTAGAGGTTCCATTTGACCAAGCTATTCTCCTTCTGGGTATCTTCCTGAAACAGTTAAAAAGCATCATACCATAGTGACATATGCATACCCTTGTTTATACCAGAACAATTTATAATAGCTAAATCTTGAAAATAGCCCATATGCCCATTAACAAATGAATGGATAAAGAAAATATTGTATTTATATACAATGGAATACTACTCTATCACAAAGAAAGAAAAACTTAAGACATTTTTAGATAAATGAATGCATTTTGAGACAATAATTTTAAGTGAAATAAATTAGACACTCAAGTTTACATATCAAATTGTTTCTCTTGTGTGAGAAACTCAAACAGTACATAAAAAACAAAATGGAGGATAGGTATTGGGAAATAGGAAGAATTTGTTCAAAATAGGAAGGGGAATAAGGAAGGGAGAAGGGGAAGGGAAGGAAGGGAAAGGGATTAAAAAAGAGAATGGAAGGAAAAAATGGAAACAAAGTGTTACGGCTTATGTCTAGATGTCCCCTCAAAGTCTCATATGTTCAAAGTGGGGCTTTTCATAAATGGCTGGATATAGAGTATGCAATGCTGGGATTAAGTGCATGATGTTGGGATCAATGATATATAATTACTAAAATAGACTACTGATTGGTAAAGCATAGTTCTGGGTATGGACAACAGGAAGGCCCACCCTAGGAGTGGGTGGCATTGTCCAAAATGTTTCTACCTCAATTCATGCTGCTGCTTTGCTGCCTTCTGCCTGCCAAGAACTGTTTCTCCTCTGTGATGCCCCTCTGTCATGCCACTTTGCCTTGGAGTCAAACAGCTATGACTGAGACCTTTACAAACTGTGAGCTGAAATAAACCTTTCCTCCTTTAACTTTGGGTGTTGGGTGTTTAGTCTCAGCAGTGAGAAAAGTACACAAAGCTTTTGTAAGTTGGGAGGGAAAAAGGAATTGAAAGGAGGGGAGGGGAATGGGAAAAAAAGAAGAATTAAGACATATGTACAGGTACAAATTCCTCACAATGAATGTGTTAAGTATGGAAAACATGTACTAATAAAAAAGTACATAAAAAGAAGAATATTCAGAGGAGGCAGACCCACACAAAATAACTGCATTTTCTTCCCTGCTAAAGATTTTGGATTGATGAATTAGGAGACTGCTTTTGCATCAGAAAATTGAGTAGATGTGTACGGACTCAAACTGAGGATTAAGTATTTAATTACACTTAAAAGTTCCTGAACTAACTTCATTTTTATCAGAAGACTGGTCAGTCTTGAAATGAATACTTATCAAATTTTTGTTAGCTCTAAAGGTAAGAATCAAAAATGATGAAATTAGGGATTTAGAATATTTTCACAGAGAGAGACAGACTCTTCTGTTCATCATTGGCAAATAGAAATTAGTACCTATTCTCTGCATGTTAAAAAAGGAAGATTATATGCAGTTATTCTATGCCTTTTACCCTAATACTTCCAAAATGCTTGATCTTGTCCATAACTCTGGGGTGCATACCCACTGAGTCCAGTTGGGACCTATGAATATGATGGGACAGTCACCCCCCCTCACATGTGAGTCAACTGCAGCTGACTGAAGAGAATCTCCATCTGACCTTGAAGAGTGAGCTGCCATATGGTGGAAAGTTCAAATGCCCAGGAACTCAGGTCAGCCACTAGAAGCTGAGAACAACACCCAGGAAACAGCCAGCAAGAAAACAGGAACCTCAGTCCTACACCACAGGGATCTGAGTTCTGCCAATAACTGAATGAGCATGGAAGAGGATACCAAGGTTCAGATGAGAACACAGCCATGGCCAGCATCTTGATTTCAGCATGATGAATCCTAGAGTACCAGATTCAGCCATCTATGCTGGGATGTCTAACCCAAGGAGCTGAAATAATAGAGGTTGTTTTAAGTTGCCAAATTTATCGTGATTTATCACACAGCAGTAAAAAACAAATACAAGATGCCATCTTATAATCATGAGGAAGAAAGTCATGTGCTAAGGCTGGTGAGGTAGGAAGAAGAAACCTTTGTAATGTCCTGAAGTTACTGCTCTGCATCTGGAAACAGGCTTCTTGACTTGTTATATATTAAAAATAACCACTTTGGTTAGGGTCTCTTTCAAGTAGAGATGAGTATAACTCTGATTGAAATGGATATTTTATTTTATAAGCAAAAATCACAGATTAAATAATGAAACTAGAAGAGTAGGTTAAAATCATACAATAAAAATGAGTAAATACTAATATAAAAGCCTACACTTGAATTCAAATTATCAGTATCTTCTAGGGATAAAATCACATTTGAAAGCATTTTATTTGCAAAAGAAAGGAGACTTTTAGTTGACCATGAGTGTAGCATTTCAATAGTTTGATAAACTCATTCCAAAGAAATCAATAAAAACAACACTATATAAAATAGAAATATTGTCATTCAGTCAAAGTAGGTTGGAGCCTCATTATGGCATGCTGTGCTAAATCTGTACCCCATCAACATATCTGGTCACTCCACTAAAAAGAGCATATGGACAGATGAAGTTTCCAAGCAAAGCAGAAGAATGGAAAGGGTTCTTAATTCCTTTTCATGTGAAAAACAGCAAGAATTCTCAAGGAAGAGAAGTCTTTTAAAAGAACAAAAATCCAGCACAGAGGAGGTGAGCCACTCCCAGTGCAGAAGAGGAGGATTCTGGGCCACCACACCACCCCAGCCAGCACAGAGGACTTGAGCTGTGTGGGTACCAGCTGCACCCCCCCACACACACACACACTGACATGAGAAGACACACAAACAAGTCTCAAAAGCAGACTTCCAGATAACCTACAGCAACCCCAAAGGGAAAGGAGATAGAACACTGATACTCAACCACCTGGACTCCCTGAACTGGCAAGAAAAGAGGATCTGGAAAGAATGAAATCAGAAATAATTTCTCAGATAACAGCAGAGATTGTGCCTATAGTGCAAGGTATGATTAATAAATCTAGAGAGGAGATGAGGAAAGGATGGAATCCCAACATAGAAAACAAATAGAATCCATAAAACAGATGCAAACAGATTTCCAGGAGATTAAAAACTCCACTGAAAGTCTATGCAGCAGAATGAGCCAATGTGAGGACAGAATTTCAGATATAGAAGATAAGATTGCAATTAGTGACCAGGAAAAGAA
>NW_004624845.1:1928754-1951334 GCF_000247695.1 Heterocephalus glaber | reverse complement strand
TTCTTAGAAGTGGTCAAATTTTTTTCAAGAAAGATTTTTGTAATATGCTTTCTATATCCTTTTAAATTCTGTAAAATCTGTGGTAATGTCTTCTAGATCTTGATATTGTAATTTTAAAAATGTATAAATAATATTGTGTAATAGAAATAAAAGGTCTAAAGGAGTAGGGGAAGTGGGAGGGGTAAGGGAAAGGAAGAAGGGATAAGAAAAAATATGAGAAAAGGAAAAAAATGGAAAGAAAGTCTTTGCAAATAGGGAAGGGTGTAGGTAGGTGAAGGAAGGGCAGGGGATGGGGAAAAAAATAAGAACCAAGATACTCATGTAAAGGTACAAGATCCTAATGATGAATGTAATTGTATTTTATACCTAAAGTATACCAAAATAAACTTAATGGGAAAAAAAGAAATTAATGATAAACTTAGAGTACATTAAAAATGAACATCAAAGATGTTAGAAAGGTGATAAGAAGAAACAAACTTCACATATAAACTGTGTACTTGTGAATGTGCTGTGTCTTTGGAAATTGTGCTTATTTTTTGTTGTAGGATACAGAGATATCAATTCAATAAAAATTGTTTATTATTAAAGCCATCAAAAAAAAAGAACAAAAGCTGTTCTCTTCTGGGGATTCATGAAAACTAGATAAAAAACAGATGATGGCAACTTTTAAAATATGAAAGTTCTATGTAAATGTCATACATTATTCTCATTTTGAACAGTGTGTGGCAAGTAGCAAAAGCTGACTTTTCAATCCAGATTAAGAATTTATTTAGAGAACATTTCAATCTTTGTGTAGACCTGAAATTTACATTGCATACTAAGCTTTTTATATTATATTTAAATATCTCTAGTTTACATTCTAGTCAAAACTTTGCTTCAAACATACCTTAGACATCTATGATTTATGTTAGAAATCCCAGTAATTTTTTTTTAAAAAATGCAGTGTTGATAGTATGGAGAAAGACAATCATTTTATCTTCTTAGTTAGGTTTTTAAAACCACTAACTATAGTAAATAAATCTAACTTTTGTTGAGTTAGAGTAAGAATCAGTGTTGTATTTGAATTGAGAAGAGTCCACAGAATTCCAGTCTTGGTTCTTTTGCAAAACTATGCTACCTCTACTATTTCCCTTCTCTGTGACCTCATCTCTCCATCTAAAGATGAGAGTACCAAGAGATTAGTCTTTGGTACTTTTCTGTACTCCCTAGTTAATTACAATGAGAGATCTAACTACCATCTATATGTTCATAACACCCAAAGCTTTACCTACACCCTGAATTTACCATCAATGATGTGGCCTACACTAGAAAATTCAAAATGACAAAGAATTATAAAAGTTTCAATTCAGAACTTCCTTCCTCGGGAGCAATCTTTAACAGGCACAATTATTCTCATAAAATGACTCCATATACTTCAAGGAAATCGATTTACAACCCTTGATTGTTCTGTCATTGTCTCCTCTATATTTCATCTAGGAGAAATAGTCATTTGAGAATATCTCTAGGCTCAGCAAGCTAACCCAATCTTTGAGCACTGTCTCAGCATGTTAGGTCAGTGGACAAGGAGCAGAGAAATGGCTGCTTCTCTTCACTTATGTCTAATGGGGTATTGATTTCCTCCAATCGCAGCAGAGTCTCCCAAGAAATCAATACCTCACTATCAGCAAAGCAGACAGAGATGAAATGGAAGGCCTTGGGAGGGTAGGACTATCACCCACAAATCTAAGAATACTTCCAAGATTGCAAACAAGACACATCAAGAAGCCAAAGCACTACAAAACAAGGACAAACAAAATCAATACAGAAAACAATAAAGTAATAGGAGGGAGAAAACAAATTGTCTTAATAAGGAAATTCCTCCCGAGACTAGGAAACAACCTTTCCCAGGGATGAATGAAAGGTGAGTTGACTGGTTTTGGCAGAGAACATATGCCTTTTTCTTTTCTTTTTTTAAGTAAAAAGTTCGGAAAGACTCAATCAGATGTGATTTCAAATCCTACGTGTGATACACACTGTCTAAGTTACTGTGGGTAAGATACTTAAATCTTGCTATATGTTAGTTCCTACATTATAAATTAAGGGTAAAACAATGCTAATATTAAAATAAAATAAAATAATGATTAACTTACATACTGATTAGAATTGGATCAAAAGTAAGGTAGTCAATTAACAAAGCAGCAGACCATGGCCACCTTCCACTTAGTAATAGCACTACAAAGAAATGTGTTCACTTCCTTTCCCTACAAGAACTCTGCAAACATGATTTTAAAGAAATGAAATATTTCAAATATAATTTCAAGGATTAAAAGAATGAGAAAATGTGTATCAGCAGTCAAGAGATTTTACCACATATTTAGAAATTTGGAAGTAATGGAGAAGTGAAGATTTACTACTCTATAAATAGCAAGGTCTAAAGTTGTCTAAGAGATTGATATACTCAATAAAAAAGTTATTTCATGCCCACCAGACCCAAGAGCCCCAAGAATCACATACAAAAAAATAGCTAAAATCAGAGGGAATGGATGGAATCAATAATAGGGATATCAACTCCATTCTTACTCAATTTTCCACATGTACTACCAGCTAGACATCTATATCCTGAGTCAAATGTTTTTCCTCTGAACAAACTGAAGAAAAGTGACATGAGACTCCAAGAAACACCAAATAATGTACCTATCAAGGTGGTACTTGAAAAAAAGGCACTAAACTCTTCCAATATGGCAGCTGAGCATTCCTCCCTCCCCTAGAACTCTGGCATCTCCAGCCCTAACCAGGAAAGAAGTGTTATTTAGAGAAAGGTTCTTCAACAACTGAAATTCGTAAGTTCCCACTGTCTACCAACCTAATGTAAAACCTATTTATCAACAATCAACATAGCCACTAAACAGCAAACTACCTTATATGTAGATTTTAGTATCTGTTTTTGAAGTTCTTGCTCCTGCGTATGAGTACTCTGCAAAGGATCATCACATGTTTAAAAGGAATTTCAAAATAAAACAAAAATGAACTACAAATAACTCTAATGAAATACATTATTTGAGAAACAAAAAATAAACTACAGAAAAATGAACTAGTATCCCCAGAAAAGCTGTTACATTCTTAACTAAGAATAGGATGCTCTGAAAAAGAACAATTAAATTATACAAAAGAGCTCTTTTAAACTAAAACTATGATTCCCGATTTCCAAAATTATAATAAAAGAATGGTAAATTAAGGCAAGAAAATACACAGAATAAAATAAAAATTACAAAAGTGCAGAGTATATATGAAAAATCAGTTTGCAGACTTAGTTCAGAAGTTTACACTAATCAGGGAATCTTACAGAAATAATACAGAAAATAAAAGGTAGAAAACTACCAAAGAAATAATATTTTTCAGAATGTAAGTTTCTATGTTGAAAGGAATGACATAATTCAGAACAATGAATAAACAATGGTTCATATAGACTATGATGCAGAATTACAGATTACCAGGGGTAAAGAGATGATCCCTATTCCTGACAATGGAAAACATCTTCACACAAAGCTTTATGAATCAAAATGGTATGTGGGCTCTAAATAACAATGCTAAATGTTATGCTGTAATAGATGTATCAGTTACTTTCCCATTGCTGAAACATAATACCCCATGTCTCCAACTTAAAGAAAGGAGAAGTTTATTTTGGCTCACATTTTCCGTGGTTTCAGTGCATGATCAGCAGGCTCCAAGGCAGAAATGGCATAGTGAAAGGGCATGGTGGAAGAAAGCTGCTCACATCATAGTGGCCAGAAAACAACCAGAGAAGGGGGAAGATAGACCCTCTAAAAGCATGCCCCCAGTGACCTGCTTCCCATGACCAGTCCCCCTCTCCCAACAGCATATTCAAGTATGACCTCATCAGTGGATTTAGAAAGTTAAATACTTTCTATAAACAATAACACAGGATAATTTAGATCTAAACCATAATAGTAGAGCAATGCCTTCAAGATACGACACCACTTTAAATCTAGAATTTCTACTCATCAAAAAAACTGAAATTGTGAGAGGCTTAGAAAACACACTTGAAGATATCAAGGACTCTGAAATGTCCATATAGTGAATTATGTCAGCACTGAGCCCAAGTGTATGAGTTGTTTTTCCTAAAACCTCAGTATTTGGGTTTAATTGTAGTGTTGGGACTTTGCGATAAATAAGTGGCTTTTGGGTTGCAATTTATAACTGATCTTAAGCAATTGAAGCTGTGTTTATTCCAGCAAAATTAGAACATAATACTGGAATCCAGGGAGAAGGCAATCTCACACAGCAGAATGGCAAATGAAAGTTCCAAAAAAAAGAAGACAGCTCCAGGATTATACCTGTGTGCTGGGTCTACAGGGCTTTCAAAACAAATTAGATGTGGAAAATAAAAGACACTAAGATGGAGTTCACTGGGTCAAGACTATCCTCAACAGAATGAATACTGTAACAGAGAATTTAGGTGAACATTAAGTTTGGGGAAACAAAGTTTCATTGAAGATAAGCATGAATGACAAATTATGTGAATGAATAACATTTTCATGTCAAATAATATAAATCATAATTTTTATTATGGTTCAAGTAGAAACAGGGATAGACCTCCACTGACAAAATTTGGGTTAAGTGGAGAATAATTACGTAGGAAAGATAAATCTCATCTAGCATAACAGATTTTCTAAATCTAGTAAATCAAGCAAAAGTAATATAAGACTATTATTTAGACACATAGAAATAAGAAAAATAAAAAAGAAAGGATGTTGAGAGAACTAGGTTCTAACTCCATTTCAGCCACTTGCTAATCATAAGACTTTGAGTAAATCATTTAACTTCTCTAAATCTCAGCTTCTTACCATGTAAAATGGGTATGACAACACCATCTATTTTTTACTGTTGGGAGCCACCATGATCAGGAGGCATCTTGTCCACCTCCTGCACTTCGTGACTTCCCTCCCTTTTTGCCCCAATTTACCCTGCCAAAATAGATAGTCCAGAGTGCAAGGAAATGTTCCTTGTACTCTGTTTATTGTACTCCTGTTTGACATGGTCCAAGGAACCGCAAGCTTGCATGTCCCTGTTCCCACCAGCCCTATCAGTCAGCTAGTCTCAGAATGTATTAGAACGACGAATTACCAAGGACACCCTGCCCCATCTCCTTGTGTGTACTTCCCCTCCTCATGCCTTAAATAAAGTGACATGCAGGCTGCAGCAGCCAAGGAGGCCCCACCCATCCCGCTTTAATTCCCTTTTGTTTTCTGCATCTTCTGTCACCCTACTCAGACCTTGGACCCTTGCCACACAGGCCATGGCATCTTAAGGCTTTCTGAGAAATATGTAAAACAAATAGACTAAGCACTTAGAACAAGCCTTTACTAAGAGTAAGCATGTATCTTACAAATATAATTTTTATTATTGTTAAAATGTATACTAGATATTAGATATTAGGAAATGGGATGAAAATGTTCAAATGAGCAGGGGACCCAGGGAGGAGAGAGAGAGAAGGAAAGAAGGGACAAGAAAAAAAGAGAAAAGAAGGAAAAATGGAAAAAAAGCTTTTGTAAATAAGGAGGGGAAGATGGGTCAAGGGGGAGAATGGGAAAAAAAGAGGCAAGATATATCATGTACAGGTACAAATTCCCTACGATGAATGTTATTATTAGGTATATCTAAAATATACCAAGAAATGTTTTGCTTCAGTAAAAAGATTCTTTGTTGCCTTGTAATGACAATTTTCTGATGTTTCATGAAGCCAGATAACTGCAGTAGCAGCATGTTCTTGCTTACACATCTTAGCATGAAAAGCTTGTCTGCTTTTTAAAAGCCCATGGTATCTACTAGTAAATCATAATGCCCAATGTATAGCAGCCATCAAAAAGGAGGTTTTTCTCAGTGGTTCTCTCGAATCTTCCTTTTGGGATTCTCTTGTTCTTAGTGGCCTTAATCAAATAGCAAGGAAACTGCTTCACTCTAAAGTGACAGGGATAGCTTTTCCTGCAAGAAGGCACTGATTTTTATGGAACTTCACATTGCATTGTATTTATTTGTTATATGTGTTTTCTTCCAGGACACTGGGAACTTTTTAATGAAAAGAAATTGTGCCCTTCAAATTGCCCCTATGAATACACATTAGGTATTCAAGGAATATGTCAGGAATGATTTAATGAGTGAATAAATGGAATCTAATACAACGCATCTTAACCAGTGTGGAAATTGAAATCATAGTGTTTTTTCTTTAAAAAAAAAAAAAACAACATATATTCTAATCCCCTTTGGACAGCTCATGGAGTTGAACCAAGCACCTGAAATTTTATCAAGTCCCTCGGGTAATCCTGATGCACAAATCTGTTTAAGAACTACTGTCACTGGAGAGAGCATTTGACTAGATCTGAAGTTTAGGCCTGCTGACTCCAAAATGAATCACCACATGCTTCTTTGGAACACTGCTTATTAGTAAAGAAGAAAAATATGATAGCCATTGTGTGTGGTCTAAGTGAGAGGAGCTGAAACAAATGAAAGATATATGTAAAACAACATTATGAAAATTTCAATAAGAGGAAATCTGCTATATCCTAAGTTGGATAATCAGATCCACAGGCTATGTTAGATTTTTATGGGATGCTGTCTGGTGTTACCAAGCAAAGAATTTGCAGTTCTCAGTCTAGAAATAAAGGCATTAATGGGAAAGCTGCTCCCCTCACCTTCATTTTTCTTCTCTATTTCCCCATCCACACAGCAGGACATTACAATCTCTTTGTTGTGCAAATTGTCTAGAGAGCTTTTTGGATGAAAGGAGTTACATAATGTGTAGTCCTTCTGGGAAACACAGCAGTAATTTAATTTTTCTGCTTCTGCAGGGTTCTCTAAGGAGAGAAGTATCCTACAAAGTGTAGGGGGAAAACAGTACAGTAAAAGAATCTTCTGAAAGAGTCCTAGAAAGGTAGTACAGCAAGAAATTCTGCTCCATCTGATAAATACTGACCAAAGGATTGTTGTGCTGGGTGATGATTGGGAGCACTTGCAGTGCAGGGTAGGGACAGGGCCATAAAGAAGTAATTTTAGCATAAAGTGCTAAGGGAGAGGAGGGATCACATGACCATCGGTGACTGACCATACTAAAGCTAAATTGTGAGACAACAAAGGATGTTATCAAGCTGCAGATGAGAGGCAGATGCATAAAGGTAGGAACCGTGTTCTATTCAGGGTGTATAGCAAGGTGAGCAGAGGACTTCATGGAGTTTAGTATAACCATGAGATGAACACAGAGATGAAGTGGAAATAGGGCTGGAAAGGGAGAGATACGCCTCACTCTGTATTTTCTACGGTTAGAAAATAAGATTTCTGAAGGATGAGTAACCAGCTTATATGGTGTCTATATGTGTAAAGTCTTCAACCAGATGATTAGGCTTGTAGAGTGGCTGTTGAATCAAGTTTCAGACATGTTAGGTTTGAGGAGCTCTCTGGGTGATATTGTTCCAATTTTAGTATATGTGCTGCCAAGTTAGCACTTCTCCAGGTGATATCAAGACAGTGATCCAGAAAATTGCAGAAGTTTGAATTGGGGAAAGAAGTTATGGCTGAAGGGAGTGGTGCAGAGAGAAAACTCAATGCAGAAACAGAATCTGGTTGTATTAAATCATTCCTTGGATCTAGGATGAGAGATGTGGTCTACTAATGAAGCCTAGGGATCACAGTTTCATCCTACTATACACTCCATTGTGCCTAAGCAATATTTTTATTCTCAAAAGCCCCAGAACTCTACCTTCTCTTCTCATCTTTTATCAACTACAACTTTGTGTAGGGCTCTTCTACATTTCAAATGAAGCTTGAGGCAAGGTACAACATCAGGAGAATCTTCCATTCTTCAAATTCCAAAAGGAAGTCCATAGGTCTTTTTTCATTCTTGTTAAAATTTTTTCATGAAAATCATTATTATGGGAAGGAGGGAAATAAATACCAAAAGGGCAAACATAGACTATATATTGACTCTCCCTGACCTGTAATTCCTGTTTCCCTTAGATGTTACTAGGGAGTTGATTACATTCTTCTGACCGATTCATCAATTTTTTTAGGATAGAGCTTATGTTTGGGGTTTCTTTCTTTCTTTCTTTTTTTTTTTTTTTTTTTTGTACCGCGGATTGAACTCGGGTCCTTGCACTTGCGCAGGATAGAGCTTATGTATTCCTCTCTTCAGTCTCTAATCTTCATTTAAAGGAGCCTGTCATTTTAAGGCTTTTTGTTCTTTTCCCAAACTATGCACAGCTCCACATACACATAAGTACCATCTCTGAACACACAATGATTCTCACAGGGCAAAGGTAGAGAGCAGTGGTACCACCCACCAAGACATTTTGCAAAATGACAGGAGGAGAGAAATTTGTTTGAAGAGGTTTCCCATTTCATTCTCATGGATTCTGATACTTTGCCCCAACAAAATATTCCACACTGGCTAAATAAATTATTTTCTTCACAAATCTTCAGCTCTAACATATTGTTCTAAAAATTCTTTTTTACCTGACTTAAACAATTCAGTGTAACAAAGGCTGGAGAGAGAATAGAGTCCACTCTTCAGTGGATGGGCTTGCCCAGAATTTCTCCAAAATTTGTGTGCAATGTATATTTTTTAAAGAGATCTGTCATTTACTACATACCATCTTCTAGGTTCTCCAAGCTTATTAGTGCTGACTTTTACAACACTGTCCCTATTTTCATGGAGATAAAGAGGTTTACCATGATTAAGGAACAGGCTTAAAGCTAGACAACCTTGTGTAAAGTTCAAACACATATCTGCCTGGGCAAAGCTGACACTTTCTACCATTGTCAAAGCTGCCCCACTCCATTCTTCTCCATGCTCCTTAGCTGGTTCTGGTTTCATCATTATCATAGAACCTGAGTCTAACTGTGGAAAAGCCTCCTTTTTGTCATTCCCATTTTTTCTTTTGTTGCTGTTGTTGTTTTAGATAAGAAAGATGCTGTCACTCAGGTGTATCCACATTCTGGCTTCATCTCTAGGCAATGACTATCCATCAGAAGAGAGTGCTGAGCTGGAACATAGGGGTGTGCCTGATATCTACATCTACTGGTGCCAGGCATGTGGGTGGGAGGATTAATCACCTTAAGGAAATCTATAGAGGCCATATGATGTGGGTAGGAGGGGAACAGAGTCTTGTAAAGTCTGTCGAATTTCCAAAGTCAAGGGTGAAAAGGGAAGAGTACTATGAGCAGAAAGAACAGCATGTGAAAAAGGTATGGAGGTAAGAAATAATAGAGTGCTAAAAATGCTAAAGTTCAATGAGGTTGATGTGGAAGATGGATGGGAAATAGAGAAGGTAAAGTTGTGCTGTGTGTCAATTCGGGCCCCTCAGTAAGAAACTTCAGTCTAAGAAAACAGACTGTAGAAGCCTGAGTCAAACACTCAAAATCATACAAAAAACAAAGGACTATCTTACTCTATTTTTCTTTAAGATGTTAACTAAGTAATAGCAGCTCATACATAACTGTTGCCTTTTCTTTAGAGATCTTAGAAAATTCTAATAAAAAGCATAGTATCTGTAGTTTCTCAGACAATGCACTATTGCATTTTGGGCCAAATAATTCTTTATTGAGAGGGGGCATGGGACTGTGCCATGCAATGCAGGATGTTTAGGAGGATTTAAATGTGTGATCCTTGGCCCCTACCAACTTAATGCTAATAGGATCTCACAGCCCAATCACTTGTGATAACCAATCACGGCTCCAGACAATGCCAAATACTCTTCCTTATTGATACCACAATTAAGTAATACTGAAAATAATCAAAAATTTAAGTGACACTGAAAACAATTTTCAAAAAGTATTCTCATGAATCTCTAGAAGACAAGAGACATCTGGGAAGTTAGGTGGCTTATCTTTCAGTCCACTGACATTTCATTTCTGAGGACTCTTTACTTCTAAACCCACAGGGGTTTCTACCCTTTTCTCACACCCAGAGCTGGACTTCATTGGGCAAAATACAATATAGGCCAGAAAAATTCAACTGCCCTATAGGATTAAACTACAAGGTACCACAGTGTAGTGTTCAAGTGACACATCTGTCTTGAAATTTAAACTAAATTTACAACAATGGTGAGACTTTGAGCTGGCTACTTACATTTTCTTTTCTATTTAAAAAATCCTTTTAAGTGTACAGAGGAAAACTAACAGAACCTATTGTACAAACTTGTTTCAAGAATGAGCTAATAAATTTAAAGCCACTAGCACAATGCCTAACTAACCAGAAGCTGTTTGTATTCCAAGACATCGGTGGCAAACTTTAAGAATAAAAGATCAGGTGGTAAATAGTTCAGCCTTTGCAGGCTGAAAGGCTTCAGTTACAACTAATCAGTTCTGTAGTTTTAGCAGAAAAGCAGCCATGTAAAGTAATTCCTATATTTCGATAACATTTTATTTGTACTATAGGCAGAAGAACATGTTTGTCCTATAGGCCATGGTATGCTGTTACCTGTTCTAAGTTGTTTACATTTTAATTTCTCAGAAGTAAAACCTATAGAAGATTCTAAAAGGAGGCAGTGAAAATATCAAAATTATCCCTTGGCAGGTTGAATTCATAGTAGCATGGACCACAGACTCCTGAGATTCAGATCTGGAAATGGGTTACTCTTATTGTCTAAGCATGAGACAGAAAGGAGATGAGCTCTAAGTCATAAAAATGTGAAACATTTGCCATAGGTAACACATATGACCTAAGTAACACCATACCTTTTATACATCAACCTATGCTTACATCCTAGTTAGATCTCAATTTATCTAGTAAACTACAAGCATAGACCTAAAGAACTGCCAGGAAACTAACTAAAGACAAAAATAAAAATGTTATTCTTAATTTATACTAATTCTTAAGCAGAAGAGTAGCCTGAGTTTGAGATTCTTGTGCTTAAGCTATTCTCAATTTCAGGAAACAATTTCCAATTTTCATGTAGGTCATTAAGAACCTGTTAGAAGCAATGATTCAAATAGTTGTACTACAAACCTGCGGTCATTATGTGAACAGATCATGACTGTTAAACACAGCATAATTTCCTTCAAGCTATGCCTTCTAAGTTTTCTCTGATTTTAGATTTCCAATTGTTTTCTTCTCTTTATGTCCCTAAGTACTACCAGTTCTAACTAGATCAACTAAAAATACAAGATTGAATGTCTCGTGGCCAATTAAATCAGTGAAGCCGCATGAATCAACACCAACTAAAAGCTTTGGAGATGATACCTAAAACCTAGAATGTCTATTTTTCCTAATGACAGGTTTAAAAAAAAAAAAAAAAAGTACTTTCTTTGAACATAGTATGGGCTTAATTCACATCATTCATAACACAGAGCCAGAAACATAAGTCACCCAGTGCAAATCATGTTAGTTAATGAATGCACAAGTGACTGTGAGGATTTTTTTCATAAAGAAATGGAAATAATCAGAAATGGCCTAGTACTCAATGTAAATATAAGAAATTTAAAAAGTAAATACTATACTCAATTTAAAGAATTTAAAAAGTAAATGCTATACTCAATCCCTTAAAAAATGAATTAGAATAACTGTCTACCCACAGCACAATTATCTATGCATTTCCAGTTTGCATAAATGCATTACGTTTTATAACTAAGTATATGTCCTAGAAGCCTATAGAATAAGTGATGTGTGATACTAACCTTCATGCAGTTTCTAGAAAACTAGAAAATCTTAACTGCTGCATATTTTAGTATGCAGAGGAATTAAAAAATAAAAGTGCTCAGCAAACATAATGAAACACAGAAAACATTTCCTGTGCAAAAGAATTCTAGGCCAACATTCCCACCATATTGTTAAGTGTTCAACATGGCTAGAAACATTAGGAAATATTGCATGATATAGTAAGTTGCACTTTTGGTTCAAACAGTAAAAAACGAAGCAAAACAAAAAACATTATTGTAAAAAACATTAATGTAAGAAAGAATAAAGAGGCATGTTACAATAAATCAGGTAGTAACCACAGAGAAGTCACCTATTTTTCTTTAAAATAATAATAATACCTAATCTATAATGCTAATGACTGAATGAGTTCATATACATAAAATTTTTGCAAAAAGCTATCATACAACAGCCAAAATAGAGCATATATTAGCCAATAAAGCAATAAAGTCAATATACAAAATCAAAATTATCCCATGCACGTTATCAAATGACAGTGCAGTGAAACTAGGAATCAATGGCAAAAAGCTATAGAAATCATGCAGACTCATGGAAATTAAACAATATACTTTCAAATAACCAATGGGTTACAGAAGAAATCAAAGAAAAAATTAGCAGTTCCTAGATTGAAATGATAATGGCAGGACAACATACCAAAATTTATGGGACACAATGAATGCAGTCCTAAAAGGGAAGTTTAAAGCTGTGAATCCCCAAAGCACAAAAACAGAGAGAATCCATATGATAAACCTAATGATGTGCTTCAAGGTCCTAGAAAAACAAGAACAATATAAATCCAAAGCTAGTACAAAGAAGGAAATTTTAAATACCTTAGAAGAAATTAATGAAATTGAGACTAAAAAAATCAAAGATTCAAAGAGCTGGTTCTTTGAAAGAATAAACAAAATACAGAAACCCTTAGCCAATCTTATTCAAAAACAAAACAAAACAAAAATATCAGGAAAGAAAAGACCCAGATCAATGCAGCTAGAAATGAAAAAGGTGAAAATACAACAAACAGCACTGAAATCTAGAAGAATATTAGTAAATACTTCAAAAACTTGTACTCCAATAAACTGGAGACATTGGAAGAAATAGATAGATTCCTAGATATATATGAATTACTGAAACAGCCAAAATTTTTCAAAGCCTGAATAATCCATTTCCAGGCAAGGAAATTGAAGCAGTAATAATAATAATAATAAACACCCTACCAACTAAGAGAAGCTTAGGTCCTAATGGATTCACTATTGAATTCTACAAACTTGAGGGAAAAATTTAACACTAACATTCCTCAAAAATCTTTAATGAAATTGAAAGGGAAAGATTACTCACAAAGTCATTCCTAGAAGCAACCATTACACTGATTTTAAAACCAGACAAGAATCCAACCACAAAAGAGAACTACAGCCCAATCTCTTTAATGAACATATGTCTTAGTTACTTTCTTGTTGCTGAAACAGATTACCACCACTCACAACTTAAAGAAGGAGAGGTTTATTTTGGCTCAGTTTGTACAACCACTGTGGAAATCAGTATGGAGATTGCTCAAAACACTAAAAATAGAAATTTGATTCCATTCAGCTCTTCCCCTTGTAGGTATCTTCCCAAAAGACTTAAAGACATCATAGTGCAGTGATACATGTATACTCATGCTTATTGCAGCACAATTCATAATAGTTAAATCATGGAAGCAGCCTATATGTCCATCAACAGATGAATGGGTAAAGAAAATGTGATCTTTATACACAGTGGAGTACTACTCTGCCATAAAGTAGGATAAACTTGAGTCATTTGTAGAAAAATGGAAGCACATTGAAACCATAATTTTAAGTGAAATAAATCAGACACACATGCTTAAATATCACATGGTTTCTCTCACATGAGAAATCCAAACATACAAATAAAGAGCAAAATAAAAGACATAGAATAGGAAATAGTGAGGTAGATCTTTTGCAAATGGGAGAGGGACCAAGAGATGAAGGGAGTGAGGAGAGAGTGGGGAAGGGAGTGGGGAGTGGGAAAGGAGATGAATAAAAAATTAACATGTGTTCTCTACATGTAACAGTTCCCCAGGATGAGTGCAATCACGTACTACAAACACATAATAATAAAAATTTTAAAAAGGAAGTTCTGTAGTAAAGAAAATGGTTGTTTAACTTGGTTGCTCAAATTTATTGGACCAGGTACAAGTATAGTAACAGTAATGAACACGTATAGTAATCTAGATTCTACTTTGCAGTATAGAAGCTGATGTTGTCTGCTTAAATATGTAATTCAAAGAAAGCTGAGTAGCTAGAGTAATTATTCCAAAAGTCTACATAACCACCTTTAGCTTAAACTTTCACAAAGATTCTCAGCTCCCAAAGAGGATGGTCCTAAGGAGGAAACTGCTCCCAGTCACTTTCTGAGTACTGGATCGCTTTATTGTTGAAGCTCCAAAGATCTTAATCTGAACTCAACTCTTTCTGGGTCTAGCAGTGATTCTGCTTCTGTGCCAACCACAAGACCCTTTAAATTTTGCTGTCTCACAAAACTGGAGGCCTTTTCTCTTAGCCCTCTCCCCAGAATAATGAATTCTGCATTTTTTCATCTAGTTTCTTACTTCTGAATCCATATAATTGGTGGTATCTAGGTTATATGCCTGTGTCCTAACTGCAAAGGGAAGCAAAAGAGGAAAGTTTTATGGGTTTTTCCTAAGCAGGTGAGCTAGAAATTTTCTAAAGAAAACAAATGTGTTTAACAGTTGCTAGGAAGTCAGAAAAGGCACTGCAGTGTGAAACATTCACCCCAACCACTCATACACACAAAACTAATGCCATCTCAGAGAAAACAATTAGGCATACAGTATTCATTTTCTCAGTAGAAGGACAACATCAACATTTTTCCTTTTAGCTTCAGAGGAAAGACCAAAATTAAGCAGAATTTAATGCAAAAAAGCTTCTTTCTAGGGCACCCAGTGCTCTTAGAATATTTGAGAGAGATGTGAACCTAAAAAATTACTATATTTTAGACAGAAATAGCCAAAGAAATCTATCAGGTGCAGGGCATAAGATAAAGAAAAGAAAGAATAGGCAGCAAAGCAGATTTCTTTTGAAATTTGATTCTTATCCTCACTATTACATAGAAAGAACTTGCTCCATTATTGCCCAGCTACACTGGCATTTCCCTGGTGTCTTATTTCTGAACACAGCCGCACATGAAGCACGGCACTCTCAGAGCACCATGGAGTAGACTGGAAAAGGCTGAGATACAGAAACAGACATTTCCCCTGGCATGCAGCTGCCATATGCATGATAGCCAGGTGCAGACAATGAAACCCAGAGCAGCAGATGGGCTGTGGGTACAGAAAGTAGATAGTGTTTGTGCAGTTGGATCCGACATACTGAATCTGTGGCCTGCGTATTCTCCGAATGATTTACAACTACTCTAAAATATGCATAAATGTGGATGAAGCACAAATTCATAAGATGCACCTGGTGAAGATTCAGTCAATGAGCACCAAGAATGCACCAGCAAATTGGTTAGCAAGTAACAGGCCCCAGTTAGCCACTGTGCTGGGTCTACAGAACAGGCTCCCAAGATGCATTAACAAGAACAGGGCTAGGTTCTAATGAGACAAATTTGTCAAAGTATAATATGAAGACTAGACTTGGGCACAGGAATACATAAAATATCCACTATTAGGATAAAACTATGATAAAGAGAGTAAAAATGATTGAGTTTCTCATCTATAAGGTGCCCATATAAATGTATATTATAAACCAGGAATAAGAGCATTATTAACAACTATCCTAGGACAACAGGCAAAAACCCTGAACATTTGGGGCATACTGGGACAAATGATGACCCTAGTTATACCTAGACAGTCCAAAGGCAGAATGCAAAGAAACACAGTTGAAAAGGAGGAAAACAACTCAACAGTTGATAACCAAAGAAAACTTGATTTAGGAATGACTTTTTTCTTTTCTTTTTTTTCCTTCTTTCCTTTTCTGGTTTTTAGTTTTAATGTTGGATGAGATGAAATTAAAAATCAGCAAACTTTTTAAAAAAATTTTCTCCCCTTAACTCACTAGTCAGCCAGAGGTTATAATGGTTATTCCAGCAATAGCAGTAGGCATGAAAACTCCCAAGAGAACTTACTCCAAAGATGGCAGAAAAAGAGGTGGATTTTGTTTAGCTGTGGGTTCAGTAACAAGTAGGGAGATGGTTTAATGGCGAGCTCCTCTAACACTCTAGCTTCAGTTTCACAGAGGGACAGGTGATGGATGATACCCAGAGGATTTCTACAGTATGTATCCATGCAGACAAAGCCAGAGTTTGTGGCTTTGGCTCATTAGAAATTTTGGAAATGTTGAAAAAAGGAAATCAGATGCTTATTACCCACCTGATTATGATGTCACTCAAGAATTCAACTATTCACAGATTCACTAAGAAAAAGCTCTCTGTGGGAAATGTCCCCTGATCCTAAATGTAATCAAAGAAGGAATCTGGAGCTGTCCCTAAAATCTGGCATTTTAGCTTAAGGCAGATAGCTTGATCCAGGCCTAGGTTTTGTAAATGTTGTAATGCTGTACTAAGAAAGTCAGCAAAACTTTGCCACAGATTCTTAAACATTTACCATTCCATTTTGCCAGTGCTGCAATGTTATTCCCAAGCTTCCAGTGGTTGACTCAATAGTAACCTGGCTGTGGCAAGCAACTTTCATTAAGGCATTCAGAAGGACAACCTCAATTTCCAGCATGTTTTGAGGGGAAAATAGATTCTCAATATGGATTTTACCTTTAACAATGAGGTCATGAACACTCTGGGTCATGTTAGCTTGTTAAATTCCATGCTCCCCTCTCACACTGTACAAAGCTTCTTTTCAAAGATCACACTTGTGAGGATTTGAAGGATTAGAAATCCAGTATTTAAGTTTGAGGGTCAGCCAGGTCTGAAGTTAATGAGCATCATGTCCTTAAACATACAGAATTTGACAATGTAATGACGGAACAAAGAATCTCAATGCAAAGTGGAAAAAAATGTTCAGAAGTTTCCTTGACCCACAAGCCATTTCAACCCCTCCCATAAGTCATAGACCTTTCTTTCTCTTCTTTCTTCTCATCACTTTTAGCATTGAATACACTATACATTTTACTTGTGTTGTCACTCTATGTTACAGCAAGATTCTGTCTGTTTTGTGTCTTTATTCTTAATGCCTAGAATATTTGCCTGGCAAATAACAGATATTCAGTGATATTTATTAAATAAATGAACTATGGAAGACTATCCTCCTCATAAAAATCATTGAGTCTAGTTTACTCTTAAAATATAAAGTAATCAATTGAGAAAAGGAGTTCTCCAAATCTCTTTCTCTTCTATGCTTGGAGGTTCTGAGCTGGACAGTGGCTCTTTTTGAAAGAAAGATATTTAAGGAAAATGCAGAAGCTGTGAAGTTGAGTGTAGGGCTAAGAGAAGGGGAGATATAATAGATGACTTCACCTACCTTTTGGAATTCAAAAGAAAAATCCAGGCTAACACCGAAAAAACAGAATCAGAGTATTATAACGTGTAACATTTGTTAAATTTCTGTAACTTAATCATGTCTTAGTTTTGCTCTACCTGTCTCCCTTGACAGCAATAAATCTTTCAAACTAAATAGGTTCAATGACATCCAAGAAACAGGGGATGATAGAGGAATCCTGAGAAATAGGGCAAGTATAGAACTTTAAAAAGAAAGAAGAGGTTCTTACTATTCCCCCATTCCCCTGTCCTCCCTTCAACTCTCCCTATTTATATATTATATAAAGGTACAAATTTCCAATGATGAATGTCATTGTATTGTATACCTAAAATGTACCAATAAAATTAATAAAAATTTTAAAAAGAGGTCCAAAAACATGCTAGAATACTGGAAAATCAGAAAGAAAACAAGAATATGAGAACCAAGGAACTACTAAGTCCTGCTGTTTTCAAAAGTTAATGATATTCTCAAGTAGTGTTTTTTTGTCCCAACCCTTATAGCTACTACACTAGGACAAATCCTCACCATTTTTTCATAAGAAAACATGTAAAGTTTAAATCTGGGTAAACATATGTATTTCCTCAAACATTTATCATTTAAAATTTTCAAAATGCATTTCTTCTGTTGTTTTTGAAATACAAAGCACATTATTAATACCTATAGTCACACTATCACGCAAATGTAACACCCACAGACTAATTCAAATATTTTCAAACCATTTTCTAATAATGTCCACAAATGATTACAATAAGGCCTAAGTGTGAACTCCATAAATAATGAGATATCTGTCTGAGCATAGTTGAATCTCAAACAAGTAGGAAGAGACTGTGCTCCACAAATATCCAAATAATGGTGCTGCATAAATTAATAAAACAATCATGATATAAAACTATGCAGATGACAATCTTAATAATGTAAAACATTTACTTATATACAGACAAAAAATTCAGAAAAAAACACTATAATAAAGTGGTAGAGATGGTAATTACCTTGAGTCATTATCCAATGTATACAAGAATTAAAGCATCAAAATCAGCTTCATCTATATGGGTATTACATATTAATCAAAAATTAAATTAATTAAAATTTTACCATAAAGATTTTGTCCTCTGATACTGAGATTTCTTTTAAAAATATAAGCAAAGTCAAAAGAGAATAGCACAAAAACTATGCATCTAACAAATAGGACAGCAATGTGAGGCATAATAAGAAGTATATTATACTCATTGGACCAACAGGATCTTGCATCCTCCAGCCCTGCATTTTCCCTACCTCCCACTTCTCTGCCTCCAAGGAGGGGGACCAGTAGCAGCATGAGCTGAATTCCCCACATGTGTACTCTCTGCCATGCCACTATTCCAATTTCCTAATGTCACAACTATTATTCCTCTTTTTTTCACTTTTAGAACAAAGTGCAATTACTGATATACATGTGAACATAGTGATTGTTAATAGTATGTATTTATGAATTAAGGAAATGACAAAATGTATGGCCTATTTCTTTCACTTACTGTAAAATCAAACCTAAAAGGTGTGTGGTGAGGACTAAATGCAAAAATGGAAGTAAAAATATCTGGCACATAGGAAGCACTCAAAAACACTGAACACAGTTATTATCAGTCTAACCATGTACAAGTGGGTTTGCTCCCTTAGACACAACCATCTTAAATTGTGGCTAATATTCCCTGCCCTGCCAATTCATAATCTTGAGATGGAAAAGTGCTTAAACTACTTTGGGAACCATAAATTGATGGATAAACACATATTATTATCATGATAATGATTATATGCCATTGTCTTTGTGAATCTTGCCTATAAGCTTATCCTTTAGAGACACATTACCTTTGCTGATGTTTCAAACCATCCTACGAAACCATGCTCCTTGCAGAACTGGTCCATCTTGAGGCCATTGTTCATGAGCACATCCTTCCCTTGGTCACATTTGTTAGCCAATAAAACCACTGAAACTGGTTTGCCATTTGGGAGAGTTAACTTTGAGTCTAAATCATTTTTCCATTTTGCCACTGCTTCAAATGTGGCTGGCCTGGTGACATCAAAGACAATAAATGCACCCATAGCTTCTCGGTAATACACTCTTGTCATGTTTCCAAATCTTTCTTGACCTGTAATCAAAAAGAAACAGAATTCAGAACTTATTACAATCAGAAACTGAATCATATATTTGAACTTCATGTAGCCTCCAGTATGAGCAGGTCACTCAGTAAAGAATTTTATTGCTAATTTTTAAAGAATGAGTTAAATATACAGTCATACCTCTTTGTTCTTAATCACTGAATCCAAAAGGATTCATTTAACAAATATTTGGTTAGAGAATACTGTGTACCAATATTCTAGAACTGTTAATACAACATTCCACTACCTACTATTTACATTTAATTTTTTGTTTTTTGGTACTGGGGATTGAACTCTGGACCTTGCCTTTGCATGGCAGGCACCAGAACCACTGAGCTAAATCCCTAAATTTAATTTTAATGTTACTATTTACATTTAAAGAAACAAAAACTAAATAAAATCTAAAGTTTAGTTCCTTAATCACACTAGCTAGTTAGCTACATTTCAAGTATCCTTTAGCTAAATGTGGTTTCTGGATTAAATGATGTCAATACAAACATCTGCACCAATAGAGGACATTATGTAGGGCAACACAGCACTCAACCCTTGGGATACAATGATTAAAACATAAAAGTTCCTGTGATCAAGAAGCTTAAATTTTAGAGGGAAGGTAGATTAATAAGTAACTACACTGTGTATAAGGGGTGATCAAAACTTATGGTGAATGTTTAAATTTTTAAATTTTTATTATAATAAAAGACACATTGTCATCAATTCCCCTCAAAATACTGTCCATCACTTCAAACACAGTTGTCCCATCATTCTTAGCACTTCCTAAGCAGTTCTGGAAGTCCTCTTTCATGAATGTCTTTAGCTGTGCTGTAGTGGCTGCCTCAATGTCCTTAATCGATTGAAAATGTTTACCTTTCATTTTGACTTTGGGGATGAGCTAGAAATCTCAGGATTGGTAGATTCAATGAATAAGTTGGATCAGGATACATCAGGGTTTTATTTGGCAGAAATTTCTGTAAATGTTTTGAGTAAAATGAGGACAGTGAAGCAGATGTGAAAAGACACTCAAGAAAGAGGACTTCCAGAACTGCTTGAGCAAGTGGCAAGAACAATGGGATAAGCAGGTTTGAAGTGGTGGGGAGGGGAGTCTTTCAAAGGAGATTAACAGCGGTGTATGTCTTGTACTGTAAGTTTTAAATTTTTAACTTAAATATTCACTATATTTTTTATCACACCTCATATGTTTAAAAGGCATCTAAAACCTACTTCAATGAAAGGTAATAATATAATTAGCATTCATTATATATTTACTAAGCATCACAAATGAGATTTACATTAACAATCATGAAAGTAGAATTACTATTATTTATATGTTTATTTGTTTATTTATTTATTTGTTGTGGTGCTGTGAATGAACCTATGGCCTTGAGTGTGCTTGACAAGTATTCTACCTCTGAGCTACAACCCCAGCCATTATCTTTATTTAAAAGTGAGAAAATTGAAACTCGGAAAGTCTAAGTAACTTACTCAAATTAAACAGATGGCAAGTTGCTAAATCAGAATTCAAACCTAAGCAATTTGACTACAAAGCCTACCATAATTTACTAACATTGAATATTTCCAACAACTAAACCCTAATCTTGTACTATCTCTCCTCTACATTTATATACCAGGAACATCCACTGAATCCAATTTAACAGATGTTTATTGGAGATCTGCAGTATTGACAGACTCTGAACTACATTCTTACACTGCAACAGTGAACTAGCTATCACTCTACCATCTATCAGACAAGGAAAGTTCTCTGATGCTGCAAAATTTGTATTTAAAAAATAAAGAATGAACAATTATTTTGGAATTAGTTGCAATCAGCTAGAATCAGTTTTGCTGCTCAATTTTCTAAGTAAATATTGGCAAATTCACTATACTTTCCAAACTAAGCCCTTCTTATCTGCAAAGTGGCTATAAGAATATGAACAAAAGCATCATCCTATAGGTGAAATGAATTAACACATATAAAGCATCCAGCACAGTACCTTAGAAATAATAAATATTTGAATTTTTCCTTCTCTTAATTAGGATGTTATAAATATTACAAAAAATATAATGTAGATGCTGAAATCAGATTTTCAGTCCTGAGTTAATGCCAAAAAATATCTTAAGTATTTCAGCTGAGTGTTAAAAAAAAGTCAATGAAATCATATTGTTTCTAACTCTACTAGCAGTTATGAAGACTGGGTTATATTTTTTAACAAAGAAGCCCAGAAATGTGTGACCAGACAAAAGTTTTTAATTGTGATCTGAAAATGTATGTATGTGAAGAGTCTTATGAAATTAAAATAGAGTTTTGTGGGTATTACTTTTCTTAGAAAGAAAAAAATGCTGAAACTAAGTGCCATTTAAGGAAATGTAGGTCAATATACCTCTAAGGATACACAAATTTTGAGCACAATGTTTTGTAACAATGAGTATTAATTTAGATTAATAAACTGTTTTGTAAACTACATTGACAATGGCATTTGCCTTGGAACTGAAGAGGTGAAGAATACCTAAACACTAAGTGGATGAAAGTCAATGGTTCCAGGGTACCACCGCTCCCAGCCCAGAGGAAGGGGCTTCTGGGCCTCCATTCCACTGCTCCCAGCACAGACATAGGGGCTTCAGGGCTGCTGTACCACTGCTCCCAGTGAAGAGGAGGTGAGCCAAGTGGGTACTAACAGCACAGATACACCCTGCCCCCCATCAAAATGAGAAGACACATAAACAAATTGCAAAAACAGACTTCCAGATCACCTACAGCAACCCCAAAGGGAAAGGAGATGGAACACTCTGATACTAAACCACCTGGACTCCCTGAACTGGCCACAAAAGAGGACCTGGAAAAAATGAAATCAGAAATAATGTCTCAGATAACAGCAGAGACTGTGCTCATTGTGCAAGACATAATTAATAAATCTAGAGAGGAGCTCAGGAAAATGACAGAATCCCAACATAGGAAACAAACAGAATCCATAAAACAGATTTCCAGGAGATTAAAAACTGCACTGAAAGTCTACACAGCAGAATGAACCAAAATGAGGACAGAATTTCAGATATAAAAGATAAGGTTGCAATTAGTGAACAGGAAAACAAAAATTGTTTCAAAATTGTAAGGGACCATGAGAAATCAATATAGCTGCTACTAGACGATGCAAAGGAGAATAACATAAGACTGACTGGAGTCAACAAAGAAACAGGAGAGAGTGAAGAAGACATAAAAAAGTATTCACAGAAGTAATGGCAGAAAACATCCCAAGCAGGGGAAAA
>NW_004624845.1:1896908-1924224 GCF_000247695.1 Heterocephalus glaber | reverse complement strand
GAACCAAGAGAGACTATGTAAAGGTGCAAATTTCCAATGATGAATGTCATTATATTGTATACCTGAAATGTACCAATAAAATAATATTTAAAAAAAAGAAAGTAAGTAGTTCCAGTCTAGTGTATAGAACCTAATGCTCAAGCGGTTGTAACCGGAAGGAAGAAAATTTTTATCCCTACCAGCACATGACAATCCAAAATCATTTCTTACATAGATTGTACATTTTTTAAATTTCCCAGTCATTTAGTCAATGAAAGAAAAGGGTAAAATACTCTTCAGATGATACAACCCAGAGATGAAATTTCACTTTTCCCAAATGAGTTTTAAGGTTTTTCTTTTTTAAAAAATTCCTGATGTAAACAGTGATCTCCTTTGATACCATTCAGTGTGAGCCTTGACATTTCAGAAAGACAGGGTGAGGGAGCCCTCTGTGATCATTCAGAACTCTAAAGCCCTCTAGGCTTTTTGTTAAAAGATGTCCCATGATCTCTTTGAAAGATCTAATCAGATGAAGGACAAAGTCATGAGTTATTCAATAATCTGCTTGTCCAGAGGTTTTCAGAGTAGAATACGCAGCTCTCAAGAATAAACTAAAAGAAACCTATTTTTATTTCTTTTCTTTCCTTACTGCAGAATTTTTTAGGTGCTTTAAATTTGTATTTTGAAGCCAGCATATTGGCATTTCAATATATGGCCATTTTATGAGAATGCTAAAAGCAACATATAGTCTTGTACCTTTATAGAAATTTAAAAAGGAAAATTTGAGTGCGTTTGTGAGCCTATGTATGTCAGATTAGAAACAAGGAGAAAATAGCTTATTTCTAGAAAGAAAAGACCTTTGTATATGGAGGTCACTAGGCCAGCCCACTTGGAAAGTTTATATTTTTGGCATTCCAGCAAGGGGTTACATTCAGATCAGAATGTTTGTAGCACTCACATTTTATCCTTCTGTTGTCAGCTGACAGCCCTCTCTGCTGTTTCTTATTAAAAGAGTGAGAGCCGTGTGACCCTTAGTGACTACCTAACTATTGGCAGAGTAAGAACCTGACAAAATTATCCTGGGTAAATTTACTTTAAAGCAAAATACTATAATTCAAAAACCATGTTTTGCATTAGATGGCTCATTCAATACACATACTGAATAGCTGAGAAAGTCCAGGCTCTATGCTTTGTGCTGATAATTTGTATTTTTTGCCCACAAGGAACTTCTAAACTAAGAAGAGTCATACTGGATGTCTGCACTGAAAATGATCCAATTTACCCCCGAGATCCCTTCTCTTAGCTGTGTAGATGTGATTCATGACTTAGCTTGCAGATCTTTGGGGTGTGACGTGAAAAAGCAATCAACTGAATCACCACAGTTTATACAATGGCTACAGTAGCAATTTTGGTAATTTTGTGGCAAAATTCACTAACTTGAAGGGGCAGAAGTCATGGCTCTTAATTTGAATTATGGACAGCCTTGAACAAATCAGAGCAGCCTTAAACAAGTGTATTTCTCTTGCCAAGTCTCCGTTTTCTCATGGGTTAAGTGAGACTGGTGTGGCTGATCTCTAAAGCCCCTCCCTGCTCTCATTCCTTAGATTAACTCAAGTTGTTGCTCTCCTTCCCAACAGTCTGCAATGGTCCATTTTGTGTAAGATTGAGGAAAAATACATCCAAACATCACAGCTATGTTGTGCATTTAACGATATTTTCAACTCATCATTAGTACTCTCTATATATTCTTAATAAGTACAACCAAGCAGTGAACCTTCCAAATAGGCATAAAACCTGTGGCAGGCAACATACAAGGTTTTCTTACCATTGTGACCCTAACCAACTAGTTAGATTAGTCACTTCACCATTATGAGCCTGTTTCCTTACTGGTAAAATAAGGAAGCTAGATGGGATGTTCCAAAACAAATTCATTGTTGCTCTAGAGAACTCCCTTTAGCATCAAAAGGTACACAGTTCTTCACCTCCTACTGCTGTGTTCCTCAGTCTGATCACAGCATCACCAGCTACAACCTGAATGTTACAATGGTAACACCCAGAATGTTACCTTCAGATCACTATCTTCCAATTCATTCCTCATCCTCTCACCTGAAGGCTCTCCAACATCCTATCAACATTTCCACTTCAGAAGCAGCTTTGAACTCTGCCTTCTCTTCTCTGTCAGCATTGCTACCACTCCAGTTTGCCCTCTCATTGTTCTTCACTTGGACACCTGAAAGCTCCCTAACTCTCCCTCATCACATCACATGCTTTCTTCCCAGAAATGAATATAAATATAGTTCTTTAGACAGTTGCCATCTAATAGTATAAAAAATCATGTGAAGTGTTTATATGATACCCATTCCTGGCCTATACTACCCACAGATTCTTATGATGTTGGTTTTGTGCTGTACCCAAGAATCTGCATTTTAAGAACATTCTATTTCTGTTCTAATTCATTTTCAAAAGATAAGTCTTACAGTTAGACTTATCTGTTTTAGCTATAAAATCTGTATAGCTTCATAAGCTATACAAACTTATGAAGAAGACATTTTCATTAATACTAAACATAAGGTTGTATATCTTTTGGCTCTAACTACTTTTCCAAACTCTTCTCTTGTCACTTCCTTCAAAATGTTCCATGGAAGTCACCCTGGACTACTCTTTCTTTTCCTAAAACACCTCCTACATTATTATCTGGATTTCCTTGCCATTTACATCTCAGTTCTCAAATCCGTAATATCCTCCCATCTCTCCTCCCATTTGGTTCACTGAAATTCTATGTAGCTTTCAATGGTAACCTGAAATCTTACCATATTTGTACAGCCTTCCTTGTACTGACAGTTGGAATCTTTTATTCTCTTCTTCGTGACCCTTTTATTTTCTTTCTCCTACACCATGAGTGTTTATATGGTTTATATTCATATTTCAGTTTCCAGCATCATGAAAATCCTGGAGAGCAGGTTAGTCATGCTTTGATGTTGTAAAACTTAAGAGCCATTTCTTCACCTTTTGTATAGAATAAGACTTTAAGATACTATGATGGAAATAAACTGAAGTTAAGGCTGCTTCTTCTTCTAAAACAGATCATCGTATTTTTTAATTACTATTTTATACTGATGTAGTTACTCTATATTCAACTCTCACTTCTAGTAAATAATCAATAAATCTTCAATGAAGGAGAAAATTGACATTATTCTAATATGGCTATGTGCATACTTGTTCCAACAAGTTTCAGACTACAATGTCATGCTTTTATAACTATGTTCATTACCAAATAATCTCTTGTAATCAATTTACTATACTCCAAATAATACATGTTTTGGGGCTCATGGCACAATCAGAAGACCTGAAGTGTTACAATGATATTCTCTATATTTCTAAGAATGATAGTATGAAAAGCAGAAAGTCAATGGATCTTGTAGTGATCTGGAAGAAAAATCTCAAATAATATAATTTCCGCAATGGTCAAACAGACACTGAACTTTCAATGGTGGCTGGTTTTGAAGGCTCAGGGAAAATCCACATTGCTAGAATTAGTCAGGCTGACATCCTAGTGAATGGGTTTTCTCCAATTTTTAGGAACATATCTGACTCTCTGGTAGTGGTCTGAAGCTCTTTCGTCTTCTGTCTCTACCACTTTGCCCTGACAAACCAGTGACAGAAATGTATCAATCACTATTTTTCCAAGTCATTACACATAGATCCTAGAACTAGCCTTGTATGATCTTCCCCTTCAAAATTACAGTCTGATCCACAATGATAACCTAGTTTCTGTAGCCCCCATGACAGGCACTGGACTCTATACACAGTAAGAATTCAGTAAGGTCCCATTGCTGAGTGAAGGAATAACCCCTAACCCTCATCACCATTTGAGGTGACCCTTGCATACTTACCAAGAACCATCTGTCGAATACATTGCATTCATCACTTTTTTCCATTCACATTGTAATTACTCATCTATTCTCATCTCATTCATGAATAGCTATAATTTTCCAAGAACTATTCTAAGAACTTAATTCTAAGAACTTCATGTTGATTATGCTCTATTGAAGAGATAAATCAAAAACAAAAAGTAAAGAAAATGTAAATAATATTCTGTTAGCTGATGCAAAGTATTACAAAGAAAAACAAAGTTGAAAAGGAGAAAAGGGATGCTGGGGTGGGGGCAGATTTGAGCAGATTGGATAGTGAAGACCCCACTAAGAGGGTATCATCTGAGCAAAGATCAAATCAAGTAAAGTAGTAGGCTCTATTAATATATTGGAAAAGAAGGTTATAAACAGAAAGAATAGCAAGTGAAAAAGATCCCTAGGCACAATGAGTCTGCCAAGGGTTTGGAGAATTGCAAGGAATCTTAGCTGGAAAGGACTACACCGTCAGAAGATAGTGAGAAAAGGCAGTGAGATCAGATGGTCCAGACAGCTTCATGCCTTTAATTCTAGGTGAGAGAGGCAAGTAGTGAAGGATTATGAGCAGATAAGAAACATGACTTGGCAGCAGTGAATGGGTAACTGCTGCTACAATGAGAAATGTCTTGAGGGAGTGAAGGTGGGAAGTGGAGAGAACAGTTAGGAGGTTATTGCAATAATTCAGGCAAGAGATGATAATGATTTGGGCGAACATGGTAGTGATTCAGACTTTAGGAGCCTTAGATTTGGTGTGTGTGTGCAGGAAGGGAAGGCCAGGATTCAGATACACTAAGTTTGAGATGTGTATTAGGATACATGTTAAGTAGTAGTTGTACATAGACTGAAATTTCAGGAGGAAATCAAGGCTGAAAATTCAACTTTTTCCCCCCTTGATTTGTGTACCCTTTTGCCAAATTAACCTTGTTTCACCTCTGATTAATTACTTTGCTAATTAAACATTCTTAGACATCCACCATTTCCCACAGCACATGCCAATAAATGGAGGTTGGGCTGTTAAGTGATCCACATAGGATTCAAAGCAATTTGAACCATTCTCCTACAGTTATAAATTGGAAGATGCATCATAAATACACAGATATTGGAATAGCTTGAGAATTCAGAATATTTTGATGCACATATACATTATACATATTATTTAATAATGTTCAGAATTTAATTTATTTGAACTTAGTGTCAAATCTCTAAGAAAAACAATGTGCTGAGATGCTACTCCTTTCACATTATCATACAGCACAAAAACACTGCTTTAAATTAACTATGCATTTATATCAATTTTATAAAAAATTCTAACAAGATATTTAGAAATCAATAAAATTACATAATTTTATTTTAAAAGAAATCATGTTATCAATCCATCTTTCTTATGGTAAACTCCTATTATGATTACCTAGGTTCCTGTGTTTCTTTGGCTCAGATTAGTACAATCATCTACCCGTAGATGGAGTTGTGTGGAGAAAAATAAGGGAAATCGGAGCTGTGGGGGAAGCTTTGTCTTGATTTCCTAGGGGATTTGGAGCAGTGGCTTAGGTGGTGCAGAATTGGGAACAAGTTTTTCAGAAAGGCTTTGTGTGGTGTGTGTGTGTGTGTGTGTGTGTGTGTGTGGTGCTGTGGAGATCAAACCCAGGGCCTCAGGCATGCTAGACAAATGCTCCGCCACTGAGCTATATCTCCAGCCCAGAAAGGCTTTAAGAAGATGATCAAGTGTTTATGTTTGCTAGGTCAAACAAAAGAGTTCATTTATCTTATCCTCTGTCCTACTATGGGATTCTTACATTGCACACCTTGACCTACAAGTTAAAGGACAATCAAACTATGCCTTGCTCTGCTAAATTCTGCTTCTTGTTTTGATTCACCTTCACTCCATCATGTCTCTTTCCCTTTTCCTTATCCCCCACCTAACCAACTCTTATTCATCCTTCAATGTTAAACCAAAGCCAACTTTCTTGGGACTTTGTGTGACTACTGTCTCCATGCCCATCTCTTCACTCCTCTGTATTACTGTAGCATTGACTGACTGTATCACACACTTTGCTATTTAATCAAGTCCTGCTGTACACTAATTTTAACTTGCTTCAAATCTATGCAGCCTGTGTCCCCAATTACCCTGTACATTCCTTGACCCTACCATTCAGTTTTTCAACTACTGTGTCCATGTCTGCAGAGTATAGCTCTTAGTTTATATTCACAAGGGACTTACATAGTAGAATGGAACTGGCAATATAAGTACTTTTTACATAATAAAGTAACAATTAATACTGATCTTTATTCTTGCAAGAGAATCCCAGCAGGCATTGGAGTACACTGAATGAAGTGTGATTGCTGATCCAATTCATTTACTTTCTATGCCTACAAACTCTTCCTCATTAAGTTTCACTCTGAATCTGTTCACAGTTCAGAATCTTCCAGGTTATTTCTGTAATTTGTTTAGTTCCTCCATAAGCATTTTATTTTATATGCTTGTTGTCATCTCTTATGGGGAAATTTTGGCTCTATTCAACACAGAAATAAAGCCAGCCATGATGTATTGAAATAAGATTAAGTGTATAAGAGAATAAGATGACAAAAAATGTCAATACTGTTTTTTTTGCGTGTGGATATCGGTAACCAATAGGCTTACAGAAGCTAAGATTAATGGATTATAGTGATTTACTGTTAAATTTTAAAAGTAGTCTCATTAACTCTGAATTTATATTTAAATTTAAGGCCACATATGTATATGTGTATTTGAAAATGAGTCCCAGTAAAATGTCATAGTACATTTTTGTTAGAACTTTTTAGACTGAGATTCAGTGCAAACAGCTTAAGTGAAATAACTCATCTACCCATACAGTAATTAAAGGTCCAACAATGAGCAGAGGCAAGGAATGAAGCCAAGTCACAAATGAGGTATTGACATTAATCAAGATAGGAAGATCAGTATCTCGTAGTTTTAATTAAACCACCTAAAATACTCCCACTAAATTATAAGTTTAAATGTGTTAAATTAAAAGCTATCTTTAAGTTATTCATCATTGGAGACAACACCTGTAAGTAACCTTTAGAGATACTTTCATAAATAAAAGAGACCATGAACTCCAAAGCTTTAGTTCTTAAAGAATTTCCAGGTTCTTCTAGAGCTATAATTCTCAAAACATGCACCAGCATGCTCTAAGATGCCACATAAACTCAGGGGTACAAGAGGATATTTTCTAAATTTCAAAGAAAACACAGTGATACTCAAGAACAATTAGACATCTCAGAAACTTCTAGCTTAAAGTAGTTCACAGCTTTAACAGTGTGTTCCTTTTGATGTCATCATCTTTTCAACATGAGATTCTGGAAGTTACTGTGATTAAAAAAATATCATGTGAAAATCAGTGTGAACAGGAAATGAGCGTGGTGGAATCTATACTGTTTCAGAGGTTTGACATATTGCACCACAGCAAAAGGCACACACAATCTACTAAAAAATGAAATAACAATGTTTCTTTTAGTTTATGTGTTTCATTTATCCACATGGTTAGAAAGTTGCTAGAAAAAATACTTATTGTTTGGTGCTAATGAACAGAATCATTAGGTATTTCTTTTGGCTTAGAAGCACTATGAAAAATTCATTTTGATACTAAATATTTGGTGAATTGAAAGTTTGAGAACTTCTGCTATAGCCTCTAGTGTCTAACCTATTTTTTTCTTTAAATTTAAAACACACACACACACACACACATCACAAAATACACATAGTCCCTTCTACCACCATATAAGATTTAATTTTTATTCTGGTATCATAAAATATCACAGGTGTCCTTAGTTTTATTTTTCTAGTACGAGACTTTTGTCCTTCAAGCACTGTGTTTTCCCTGCCTCAAAGCAGTAGAAGACGATGGTTGTTATTAAACCAAGCCAACCACATGATCTTAGCAATGATGTATATAAGAATTTAGCTCATCTTCTAAATTTCAACAATCTTTTGAGATGTGAAAACTATTGCACTGCATTATTGTACATTAGGAAATAGAATATGCTGGTTACAAAATAGGATTTGTATCTAGACAAATCTCAGTTCACATCACAGCACTACTCCCGGTATGTGTGACTTCTGAAAAGTTTTAGTTTGTTTACTTGTTTATCTATTTTATAGCCTATCTCAGCATAGTTCTCTTAGTTCAACCAGCTAAATTCACTGTAAGCAGTAAATGAAATGAATGCATACAGATATTTAGCCATGCCTAACCCTTAATAAATACTGCTCATTAACAACACATTGTATTGCAGATGAAAATAGTGCTCCCAACAAAATTTAGATCAATTAGACACCTCAGTTGTTTTAAACTTTACCCTATAAATTGGATTAAAATTTGTTTGAATCTCTCACACTGTAAGTATTGTCTTTCCATTACACTGAGGAGACACACAAAAAACTAAATTCTTTATCACTCTTCCAGAGAGAGCAATTTCATACAAGGCTGAAAAACTAATTAAAAGTTAAATCCAAATATAAATGATAAGGAATAAAAGTTAAATAATTCATTGGGATAACACAAACTATAAAAAGTAGAGATTCACAGTGGCACTGCACCTGCCTGGCAAGCACAAGGTCCTGAGGTCAATTCCCAGTACCAAAAAAAAAAAAAAGAAAGAAAGTACAGATTCAAAGGAAAAGGTAATAAGACATTTTAAACCATCAACTCTTCTCAAATTTTTTCCTTGCTTCCAAAAGTATGCCTTTGCTTGGTTCTCCCACTTAGCACTTTCTCCTTCTCCACTTCTTTTATGATTCTACAATAATTTCATTAACTATGCACTAAATAACTTATGGTAGAGCCTGCTAAAAATTGTGAAGGATATCTAGACAGGTACAAAGTAACTCTAACACAAAGCTTAATGGGAGAAGTGCTGCAAGAAAGATAAAGAAAAATTACATAATATTTGAGGAAGGAAGAAGTTACCCCTGATGAAGGAAAATTAGGAAAGCTTTCAAAAGAGCTGCTTTTCAGATGAGTCTGAAACACTGAGTAGGATTTGGACAAGTGGAACTACAGGGAAGGGCATATTAGCCAAAGGGAAAAATAGAGGTAATAAACAGGGCTGAACAAAGAATACCAAGAAGTTTGAATGGCTGAAATGTAAGGGTTATAATGGACAGTAGGCAGAAATGATATGAGAAATGTTATTGGGAGTCAAACGATTGGTAATTTGTCCACAATTGTAAGCTACCATTCCCTCTTCTTCACTGATGAACTCCCACAGACCTGGTTGCTCCTTATTCAATTATCTTTGTACCTTGGTACTTAGGACAACACCACAACACCTATTGTTAAAAATAAATTTTCAATTCTTCAAACCTTATGAGTAATAAGCCAGGGAACCCTGCACCCTAGTTCTGGTTCTACTAGTGACAAGTTCTGTGGGCCTGAGAAATCGGTGTCACCTCCCCTCTGGATGAGTTTCCTTGTCTCTAAATGTGTGTTTTTGATAAGTCCTCAAGGTTTTAACTTCATAAAATTACCCTTAAGAAGTCATTATTTCATGTCATGTACCAAAAATTCCCCACAAGATATAATTTTGCCATTTAATCTCCAAACAAATGAGGCTTCATCCCAAATTATAAAGACTTTTATTAAGAGGTAAAGCTTTTAACAATGGTGTTTATGGGGAAAAAAAATGGAAAGCCTCCCTAAGAAAACTAGTTACCATATTTCTCAATTCTAAAATATATATATAAATGCTTACAAAATTATAAAGCCTTTCAATCATGAACACATTGAAATAAGTTTGTTTTTTAATTTTTAAGAAAATTTGAAAATCAATATGTCTTAAAATTAAGGCATTGATGCAATAGTTGAGTGAAAACCTTTTCACTGAACAAATACCCATGAGCATATATTATGTGCCAAGCACTATGTTAAAACTCACAGATGCAGTTTGAAAGAAAAAGAAATTCCAATGTGCTAATACCATGGGGTAAGCATACAATGTGTTGGAGACAATGAAATAATGTCTCCCTCAGTCAGATGGAGTTGATAGAGCCATTTTAGAGGAAGTGCCATGGGTAGCATGATGATGCATCCATAGCAGTTATCTAAGGGAAAAGAGGAAAATAATTTTGTCCAAGTTAATTGTGTGAGTTATAGCATTAAGGGAAAGGTAGGTAAATAAAGACAATAAGATCAGACATGGCTGATGATCATAGGTGTGAGATGAGACTGGCAGAAAGAACAGAGATTTCATCATAAAAAGTCTTAAATTTCACGTTAAAAAATGTCCATCTCAGAGTCAGAGATTAAAAGAAATAAAAAGGGCTCTATATGGTTGAAGAGCTTTGAAGGATCCCCTAAACTGAATAATCAGAAGAGAGAGGGAAAAGCCTTTAAGCTTATATCAAGACGACTATTCTCAAAAATGTGTCAGAGGCACAATTCTACCAACCCCAGTGACAGCTGAATATCAAATCATTTTTATTGAGCAATCATTATGTAAAGATATTGTAAAGAATTTATCCAGAAAGAAAGGGGATTTGTGAGTCTGAAGTTTATGAGAAGTCAAGTTTATCAGCATAATTTTTTAGTCATCTAAATAGAGTGAGTATAAGTCACTTTCAGGGAATAATTCTGGTAAGACCACAGAGCTAGATACAAGCACAGAAAATATAATACTAGTTAAGAAGTTTTTACCATCTTCCTCAGAGTTGGTCTCAAGCTGATAGTTGAAGGATGCAGCACAGGTGAACCCCCTTTGGACTACTGCAGTATTGTAAACTTATCCAAATCAGTACAACTTACTTGTTTTTATAGGTTATTTGCTTTTATATAATGCCTGCTAAACTGTAAACTTCTTGAGACCAATATTTAAATCATATTCAATTCTTTATCCTTGTTTTCCCCTCATCTAGCAGAGAACCAAACAAATACCAGGTATTTAATATATACCAAATGTGTGTGTTGAAGAAGTCATATAACAAGCACACTTTCATATTCCCTCTTTTTCTCAAATGGCTTAGCATGCTTTGGTGAAACTGCTGCCTATTTTCCTATCAAAACTAGTCCTAAGTGATGGGACATGTCCTAGGTACAAATTCTAACAATTGTCCTGCAAGAAGTGTTGAGGCCTTTCACTATTTCCCTTGTCCAACTTTGAAATTTCATCATTTTTGCTTACTCTGCCTATAAGCACATAACATGCTATTCTACACAGCAATTAGAAAATCTATAATTAGCCAGGCTAGATACAAGGCAATAAACTGTAAAGCAGAGTGCCCCAGACTTGACATGAGTGTCTTTTAAAAAATTCTTTTGTTTGACCAACTAGTTCCCAATTTAGCTTTTCCCACATTTCTAGATGTATTACCTTGATGTTTAAGACCCATTTTATAAAACTCTTTGGAGAATTACTTTTAGAAATAGGTACTAAAGTGATTGTAAAGTCTAAACCTTTCAGTTGTGTTTCACAACTTGAAAGCATTTTGCAAACTGTAAAACAACCTACCACAGTGATCCAAATGAATGTCACAGCCCCAGGTGTGAAGAGTCAGGTAGCTGCCTAAGGACTCCTGACTCTGAGTTTCCACTATCTTCAACCTGTTGCTCTGCCAATGAGATAATGTTCTCCTGTGCTTTCTGGTGACAAAGTTGGTAGAGAAAATTACTATAGATGTACTCTACTGTATATAGAAACAATGTTCTTCTAAATTGGATCTTGTCATTAGAGAAATTTGTTATTTAGTAGAGACCCGCAGTAAAGTTTTTACATAGTGAAGATGTGCCTATCTAAATTATTTGCAACCATAAGTTTATTTGTGCTATATTAAATCTGGTATTGGGCTTTCTGATTTTCTGATGATCAACACACTTGGGTAATCTCTCATATATGTTCCTGTTTTCCAGCATTTGAGACTATTCTTCTATGACAAGCTTGTCCAACCCCTTAACTTGGGCAAATTCCTTACCTTTCTTATTCTTGATCTTCTCTGATATAAAACAGATTTAACTCCATCTTCTCTATCTACACTCTCAGTGACCCTGGTAAGCTCAAGCAGGAAAATGTATGTGACAGCAATTTGTACTTATGACAATTAGAACAAGAGTAATGACTAACATTTGTTCAGCATTTATTATATGTCAGGAACAGCTTTATATGAATTAACTCATTTAATTTTTTAACAAATCTAAAGTACACAGGTTCTGTTATTATACCCATCTTACAAACGGGAAACCAAAGCAAAGAAGATAAGTAACTTGTGCAACTCACAAGATATGCAAGTAAAGAAGTTGGAATAACCTGAACTACTTACACTACAGGCACAGTGAGACTAGGATAATAAAGCTGATGGGGACTGCAAGAGTTAACATCTTATAAATATGTAACATCACAGGAAAATAAAATAATTGCTATTTTGTAGATGAGGCACCTAAGATTCAGCAAGGCTTTAAGGATTGTCTGCTGTCAAGTGCTACACTTTTAAAGTATGTATAATTTCCAGCATATCTAGATTATATCTGAAGTATTCTATTTTAATTTGAGGGAAGTAGAGTAAAGCTATTAGGAACCTGGGGGCTGGATTCAATAGTCATGTTTTAATTTTAGCACTAGCATATAACCATCTATTTCACTGGTTTAGAAATGTGAGGTGCTATCACCAAGTGCCCAAATTCCTGCAGCTGACTCCCAAAGCACATCAAGAGTTCTAAATAAATTTGTATAGCTGTCTATGAATATGATAATGGAGCAATTACTGTATCTAGATTTGGAGACTCACGTATGAACTTTCCACTGTTTTTTTCCTGATGAATCTATATTATAAAAGAAAAAAAAAACCTGATGATTTCACATAAACAAGAATGAACTTTTCATAGATTTTCATTCATTTTTTTTCCATTTTCTACACAGTAGTACTGATATCCAAAAATCAGTTAGAAATAGCAAGGAGAGGGCAAAGATAACCTATCAACTAAAGAAGGGAAAGAGTTCTCTATTCCCATAGGCTGACTGTGTGCCAGCCATTCAGCAGCCTGTGGGCACAAAGACCACAGCTTGACTCCAAGTCACAGAATGGGTCAAATCTGGCCCTTCCACTATGAGCTGGGTGGCCTTAGGCAAAGTTACTTCATTTCTCTGACTCTCTCCAAAGCTTCTGATAACAGAGCTGACCCAGCTGCTCTTCTATTGTAGAGTTCTATGATCTAGGGCAACTGAGAGCCCCTAAGGAGTTTGTGGAATTCATCACCTTGCCTTACAAGCCCCTAAAGATATTTTTGTGGGGGAGACTTTCAGGATTAGGCTGCTCAATCAAAGTGGCTATAAGATATATGTCATGGGAATTTTCTGGACAAATAGGACTTTACTTAGCATTGAGCCAAATGATTATCAAGAATCTACCCAAGCCAAGATTTAGCTAGTATGTCTGGTATTCTATCAGGCCAGAGCAAGTTCTGTCTATGTCACTGACAATGCCAGCCCTCTCAAAACTTGGCCCACCAAACTGCATCATCTACTTTTTCTGAATACGCACCAAAGTTGAGCACAAAGAAAGAAGACAGGCTGTGACTTGAAAATATTAGCAGGTACACTTGGCTAACTAGAGTTTGAGTGGGAAGTTGTGGCTGGATTTCAAATGAACTCATAATCTACCGGGCCCTCATACAGCTGAAGCACATATGCTTCATGATCCTATCCCAACATGCCCTCACTTCCACTCAACAAGCTTTGCTTTCTGTCTACCTCAAACTCAACCCACAAAGTTTTTGAGCTTGAGGCTACCTAAGAAAGATTACCTACACTGAGCTTTAGAATTCTGAGCAAAAAAGACCACTACTAGAACACTGAACACCACTTACCTGTAGAATTGACTTTCCAAGACTCTATAGATACCTTATTTATATATACTTCTAAGCATATGGAATAAAAAAAGATTCAGATGAGGTGCTCAACTCTAGAATTTGGGCTTGTAATCACTATACTCTTTTATCTCCCCCATTTAGGTGAGGGAACTGAGACCAGTGAAAGTATAACATGCCTAAGGTCACAGTATTACTCAAATTTTAAACAGAAGTGCATCCCTTTTGAAAGAGGAAGCTATTTCTAAATGCAATTCCTAGAGACTTATGCATCCAAAAGAGCTCTCAGACACTAAAACTCGTAGCAAAAGAGTATTGTATAGACGTAGAATGAATATTTTAGATCAAAAGCCCAAACAGACACTGGTTGATGACACCTTCTGGTCTCTGATAATCCCTGTGCTATTAGAACTGCTGAAGATTCCAAAAGCATGAATCTGTTCACATTCCAATAGTTTTATCATAAGACTTGGTGGCTCATGATTAGTCTAGGGTCCCCGGACTAGAAACGGCCTTTCAAAAATTTTCCACATTTGTTCTCACTTCAAGCCATGATAAAATGTTTCCAGGCAAATGTATCAGCTGAATTGTACCTGTTTTCTGAAGAAAGAAAGAAAAAAAAGAATTGGCTAGTTTGCATCCAGCTCTGATAAAGAAAGGTTCCTCAAGCCACAGACCATGAGATAGAGATGAAGTGGGACTGTCTGAAGCGCTTCATAGAAAATCTTGGAGGACTTTAAAATATCTAAGCAGGGAGGCTCTGGGCCATCATTGTCTAACCCCTTTCCACTTAACAGGGATTCAGCTTAGCTAAAGGGACTTGTCCAAAGCCACTGAGCAGGTTAGAGTGGCAGAACCAGGATCTGTAATAAGAAGTTGGACATGCCCAGGTTGCAAACAGCCTTAGGCCCAGGACTCTCTCTCGGAGCAGATACTTTGCACTATCACTTTTGACTGTGTCTAACTCCAGGTACAAACTTCAGGGTCAAATTCTGATTTCAAAGGTTGTCAAGGAAAATAAAACAAAACAAAGCAAAACAAAAAAATTATTTTCCAGATCTTTCAAAGACAGCTTCAGAGCTAAATCAAGAAATCTTATGGCTAGTGTCATAGACCCTTACACAGAAGCTGCCTTAAAATATGTACACAACTTCCTTTTGATAGACCACAGCGAGCAAGAGAGATAGAAAGATAGAAAGATACAGAATGAGATACAGATGGGGCGGGGGTATTTTGCCACTGATATATAGAAAGCAAACACTCTCAAACTCTCTTGACTGAAAGACTGAAAAAAAGGGCAGTGAAATTTGGAATAAATTGATAAAATCAGGAATGGGCAAACTTCAACTAGCCTGGAAGTATCCCGGTTTCCCTTGTTAACAAGGCTAGGGGCCTCCCCTCTCTGGGCTCAGGCATGGAGAGCATGTGTGACACTCTAGGCCCTGTCATTAGCACAAAAGCCTAGTCCTGGCCCACAAAATCAAATAGACTGAGAACTGAACGCAATTACAATCTCTCTCTCTGAGTTCCTGAGGAGGCCTGCTGTGGCCAGAAAGATCCCAGAGGAAAGTGACAGAACTAGAACCATAGCCCCAAAGCTCCAGAGAAGGCACTGCAAGTTTCAGTTGGAGTGAAAAACCTCTGCTCCTCTCTGCCCTTCTTCTGAAAAACAAGTTTCCAAAACAGAGAAACGGCTCTTCTGGAGGAATGCCCTGGCGATCATCTAGATCTCACGCAGGGCTGGGGACCAGCTGCGCGCCCCGCCCCGCCCCGCCCCATCCCGTCCCGCCCTCTTCCCGCAGCGCTCACCTGCGATGTCCCAGAGCTGCAGGCGCACCACCGTCTCCGGGTCCCAGTGGAGCACCTTAAGCGCGAAGTCCACGCCGATGGTGGCCCGGTAGTGTGAGGAGAAGTTCTGATGCACGTAGCGCTTAATGATGCTGGTCTTACCCACGCCCAGGTCACCGATCACCAGCAGTTTGTACAGGTGCTCTTTGTGCGGAACCTGCATCCTGGCTGCCTGGCCTGGAAGGACAGCCTGCGTTCGGCGCGGCAAAGATACCAGGAGAAAAAGTGTGGGCGCGAGGGAGAGGCGTTGCAGGCGGGGCGGGGGCTTGGGGCGGAACTCCTCCCCCGGGGTTAATCCTCCTTCCTACTTCGCGGTTTTGGAGGTGGGTGGAGACAGGAGCTACACTCCTGGCTGGAAACTAAGGGGCTCAGGGGTTCGCCTATGTGTACACTACAGTTGCCAGAGATTTTCTCTCCTTTGATCCTGGCCACGAAACTAGCCAGTACTTTGCGGGAGGGGAGTTAGTGAAAGGCCCAGCTGAACTCAGACACCCTGAGACTGCCAGCCACCACCACCACCATCCCCACCCCCCACCCCCGCCCCACGCTACAGCGCAGAAAGCTGAGAAAAGCAGCGGAGAATGCAGTATTAGGAAGCACAACATCAGTGCTTCCATCCTGTCTGCCCCTGTATTTGAGTTGAGTGACTTTGGGCAAGTCATTTGAGTTCCTGGCCTCTGTCACTGAAATGATCCTGCAGACCTCAGTGAGCAGCTTTGAGTTACGAACATTGAGCACTTTCACCCCTATTCAGCTGTTAAGTGCCCTAGAAGAAAGAGAACTGGGCTACAAATGGTAAGAACATCCATAACTTTGAGCTTCCTCTCCTATCCTAAAAGCTCGGAGCAACACCCAGAGACACATCATAAGTAATATTAATAACAAACATTTATGCAGCATTTGTTATATTTTCATGCTTTTATATGTATGTCACTTAATCATTAACAGTCTTAAAAATAAATATTATTGCTCTTCCCATTTTACAACAGAGGAAACCAAAGACTAGATGTGTTATATTGTGTCCCCAGGGTCAAATAACTATTGAAGAAAAGCCACATCAAACCTAGGTCTTTCAGCTGCTAAAGAATTTTTCTAAAATCCATCCATTTAATCAACATTTTGGGTGCCTATTATGCACCATGCACAACTCTGTGTGCTTGGGATAACACGTAATACTAACAGAGACAAAGATTTCTGGCCTAAACACATCTATAGATAAGGCAGGAGAGGAGATATGAGGACTTGGTATGGGGTTGACATTTTAGAAAGAGTAGTCAGGGAAAGTCTCACTGAGAGGGTGACAATTGAGTGACAACCTAAAGGAAGTGAGAAGGTGAACATTCAGGTCCTGAGGATGAGCATTCCAAACCAAAATAAGCTCTTTTGGGTGGTGGGAATGGAACTCTGAATACATGATCTTGTCCATCTTTTCAAATGCCTTATGGAGTGCAGTTTTTTATTCAATTTAGAAATGAGAAAAACAGGTTGAGAGCATCCTTCCCAAAACCACACATAGGCAGGAAGTGCTAGAAGCAAGATTTAAACTCAGACCAGTGTGAAATGGGGAGTGGAAGGCTTGGCATGTCCATGGTTTTCTGCTTTTTTCCTCTGATGTTGCACACTATCACCTTCAGCCTCCATAACCCTCACAAGCACAGGATGTGTGACCTGGACACATTACATAATCACTAAAACCCTTGTTTTCACATCCACAAAATGAGAAGAATAATATCTACATTATACAATCATTTAAAGGACTAGAGATAATATAATACATATGTATAATAAAATGCCAAGCCCATCGTAGGTGCTGGCAGCTCCTAATGTGAAGGGAGGAACATGTTTTAAATCTATGGATGGGTATTGTCTTCTCCAGTTTTATCTCACCTTAGAAGAAACTATGGGAAGGTGTGTACAATTGCATTGATTTGTGTTTTACTAAGGTGCTTGGATAGGTAGCCCTTATTCATTGGTTTCCACCCACACAGGGAGACACCAAGCAGATTACATCTAACAAGTGAGACAGATATTCTACTTGTTTAAAGAATTAGCTAACACTGTATCTTTATAGGGAGGAGTATACAGGAACTAGAGATGCTTAAACCATTTTTAGCCTTTAAAAATTAGGGATTATGACAAAATAATGCCCTTGTCAGATGTAAAGCCTCAGTTCTATAAGGCTGAAAAAGTTTGGTCTAGGCAAGGAGCTGATTGACAGTGGTAGAAACAAGGAGAGAGATAGAAGTTTGAGACAGTGTGGCCTGGCCCTCAATGTTAAACCTGAGCCAGCTTCTTCGCCGGCCTCAGCCTGTTTCCCCAATCCAGATACAGGCTGAGTCATCCTCACCATTATCTGGTTTCCCCTTGTGATCAGGAGCACGTTGGAAAAAATCAGATGTTTAGATTTATGATATAGGACAAATAGCATGATTCAGGTTTTCTGGGACACAAAAATTATTAAATGGATGGCTATTTAAGCAAAAAAAATACAAAATCAAAAATGAAAAATCAGGCCTAAGGCCATGAAAGGAGTCCTGAAGCTTCAGCTTCATTACCTCTCAGAAGGCAGGAGATTATACTTAGGGACAGTGGCCAACCCTGGTGAGCAAGCTCCCTAGCTGGACAGGAAGTATGTGCCATTTCTTTTTTTTTTTTTTTTTTGGTGCCAGAGATCGAACTCGGGTCCTTGTGCTTGCAAGGCAAGCAAAGGAACCACTGAGCTAAATCCCTGCCCTATGTGCCATTTCTTTCCAGAGGAATTCATTTAGGTCTCATGATAGTTGTTCATAGTGGGAAGAAATTACCCTCCATTTATATTTTTAAATCCTGTAGACTAAAGTGACTTGTTGAGTTACCTAGACAAGCAGGTCAGTGAAATCTTTGCAGGTGTTCCAGGTCTCTGATCCCGACAGTGGCTCATCCTCCCAGCAGCCATTCTGTATCCTGGACAGACTCCCAAGAGCTCTGGCAATGTGGCAATCTCAATACCCTCACACTACTAAACCACAGCACACCTTCTCCTGAAATGTAGAAAGGCAGATGACTCAAATTTGTAGGAGGTGTGTGAGATCACAGAGTGCTCAGAATTCAAGCCTGGAGTGACATCTCAGAAAGCATAGCATCAGTTATCTCTAAGTCTCTCATCTCTTGCTGTCCATTATGAGTATGTGTGTTTGCACTTACTAAGTGGAAAAACTAATTAAAGTGATTGGAGATTGCTTTGCAAATATAAACTAGAAAGGACATTCCCTCATGCTTCCTTCCCAAGGCTGCTGAATTAGGTGAGCTCCCTAAAGTTACTTTATTTGCTTTTGCCATTAACAGAGCCACAGGGAGTTATTCATTAGTTTATGTGAGCTCTTAGTTATTGCATCAAAGAAGTACTTAAAGGACTGCAAGAAAGGATCCCGAAGGCTTTATTGTAGGAAAGATAAACTAATGTTTCTTAAATTGATGAGAAGAATACATAAAGAGATGAGCTTTATCCTGCAAAAAGGTTGAGAAAAGATGACCATATAATTTATCATCCACGCTGAGCCTCTTGAGAGTGAAAGTGGGGATTATTAATAATTAACCAAACAACAGGAACAAGTCAGTTCTTTTAAGGAACACTCATTCCTGAGGCAGAAAGTTAGAGATCTCAAATGAGATCTACATCTGAAGTGACATTTGAAAAAAAAATCTCCTAAATCAGTATTTTAATAAATATGTCTGCCAAGTTAAGGCTTAGCTCATTTCTCTGTTGTCTTCAAAGAGTTCCCCTTTCATCCACTAGGCTTGTCCAAAACTTGTGCTAACTCGTAATGGGAGTTGCAACCAGTGTCGATGCAGGAATGCAGAAGTTGTCAGGAAGTGAGTGGCAACTTTTAGATTATGCAGAAAGAAGCCAAGAAACCTCAGTATGGGAAGTGCTTGGAATGAATAATTTTAGTCTGTGAGAATTTTGATGTTGTGAGAAAGATTTTACTGATTGCCATCAAAAATTCATTATATCTGAGTATTTTTAATTCTCCATTAGTATAGACCCAGAGAATTAGATTATGCACTACTCCATTTTTATTAATAGATTCATTGCCAGCTAGAGTGATGCACTCATTAGACTTGCATTGGATAGATGTGGCTGAGTTACAGTTCACCTTCCTCCTAACCTACCTAACATGGATGAGAGGAAACAAGCTACAGAATGAATAAAAACGAAGCATCTGAAAAGAACACAAAACAAAAGGACTCTGAATGTACTAGCATTTCAACTTCCTTGTATTGGGTATCCTTTATCTTGATAAATTTATTTAATTTTAAAAGCAACCATGTAGTGAGTGCTCCCTTTTTAAAATGAAGGAAATAGTGTTCAAAGAACTTAAATAATTTCTCCAAAGTTACAGGTATGAAATAGTAAGAATCATAATCTCTGGTTGCTAAATCCATGCTTTTTCTAACACATGACACTTTCAGCATGTGATCAAATTTAGGTCCAGATTTCTACTCCAGACTTGTTTCTGCTGCACTGCTAGATATTCAGGCTGTAAAGAGAAAGTGTTGGTCCTGTTTTACAAAGTGCTATGATTGAATGTTAAAAAGATATTATCCCACATTCACTCTGACAAAAAGCACAAGTCAAAATGGTGTGCTCTTCCTCTGTAGCAGTGATCTGATTTAGCATATGTAGTACACATATACCAAGGAGGTTGTTCCTAGAGAAGGAAATGGGTAAACCACGGATCTTCAGTAAATAAGTCCTTTGGGCATACAGGGGTTAAGACAGGGACTGGTATGGTCTAATGTGTATAAAATATTTATATGTAAAGCACTGTAATGAAGTTTTTGAGGGTCAGGGTCAAAAGAGATGTCACATTTGTCTAAAAGTATATATAAAATATAAGCCTTTACTATTAAAATGCAACCTCTCTGGTTAGCATGTTAACATGTATGCATATAGCTTCTACCCTCTGACCTCCTTCTCAGAAACTTTCACTGGCAACTTTCTTTCTTTTCTTTTCATTCATTATTTCACTATTTTTTCCCTTTGATCTTGACTTTCTCTTCTTGCACTCATTCACTCTCATGGTAGTATAGCAAATTAAGCTAGACATTAAACACTAGAAATTAAGCTATCGGTGAATGTATCTGATTTCACATTCAATTTCCACTGCTTTCCAGTTATAAGATCTTAGTGAAATAATTTAACTTCTGTAAGGTTTTCCTTTCCTGTGCAGAGTATAGTAATAGTCTTTATTCATAAATTTGTTGGGAAGACTAAATGAAATAATCCAATGAAGGGCTTGGCCCATATTTGTACAGAAAAAGTAATACTAACTGCTGATGATTTCTATAGCTATACTTAAAACCTGAACATTATTCCTACATTCCACAAGCTCATTACAAACTGCCTGTTGAGCATTTCTACCAGGTCTTTTGGCACACTTTTCAACATGGGCAAAACCCAACTCATTATCTATCCCAACAGACTTGTTCCTTTTCCTGTATTCCTGGTTTTTGATCAGTGGCTCCACCCTTACCACAGTCTACCCGGCCTGAAGACTCGGTCACACTTGACTCCTCTCTCTCTATTGCCCACACATCCCATCAGTTGAGCTCTCTGAATCTATCTTAAACAAATTCCTTAGTACATTTCCTCCATCCCCAAAAAGTATTATTAGAACAAAAAGGTGAATGTTCACTTGATATGATTATAAGGATTAAATGAAAAGGAAAAATATGTTAATTGTGTGTGTGTGTGTGTGTGTCTGTGTTTGAGAGAGTCCAGAAGCAAGACAAATGGTAACTGCAAAATGGAGAAACTTTTGCAGCAGGCAAAAAGGAAATAGACTTTAGATATAAATTCTTATTAAATTATTGTGAAACACTCACAATGGATACAATCAACATACATTATATGCATGTTTGAAAATTTCATAAACAAACTCATTATTTTGTTCAGTTAGTATGTGTTAATTATAATAAAAATAAAAATAAAAGTAAATAAAATAACCATCACAGATAAAAGAGCAAAGAAATGAATAGTTTACCACTAAACTAAAACAAAAAAGGCAATAATAATGTGAAAAATATTTTACTAGTAATACAAATGTGAAAATTAAATAATAATGAGATATCATTTTCACTTTCATACGGAAAAATACGTTTTAATATTAAAATATCCAAAATTTATTAGGATGCAAAAAATGAATACTATCATGTGATCCTGATGGGACATTAAAAAAACTGTTGGGGGGAGATTTGGTGATATGAATCAAAAATTTTAAAAATGTATGTACCTTTTGATCTGATAGTTTTATTCATAGAAATTTATGATACAAAAATCATAAGTGATGTGTGTATGTGTTAGTACTTAGCTTCATAAATGCCTGAAACAGTATTGCTTATAACAACAAAAAAACTGAAAATTGCAAAATAAAGTCAAGTTAAATATTATAATGGTATAACTATATGATACCATATTATATAGACCTTAGAAGTAATGTTACAGTAAAAGACTGAATCTGGAAGTATGTTCACAGTATTCTTAACATTTTAAGATTTGGAAAAACAAATCACACAATGTTATTATCCCCAATTAGGCATAAAATATAAACACACTGTTGATAGAAAAACGTATAGAGAATTGTACACCATATTTTACACCATGTTATTAGAGTTTATTACTGGATGGTAATATAACTCCTTTGTCTTATAATTTTTTATTTTCTGTATTTTCTATTTCATTTATAGAACAGTATTAATTTGAAAAAAGAAATTTTTTAAATGCACTGAAAGATCTTTGGACAAGGATTTTCGGCAACTCTAATTCCATCTTCAATATTCAGTGTGTGTTGACAATAATGTCCTAAGTGTCACCACCAGGTGTTTAGGTTCAAAGTTTTAGGTTTCAGTATTTTCTGGCCAACCTTCGTCATCTTGATGGTACTGATCTTACCAGGGCAGAGAAGTCTGCTCTCCCAAGATAGCATAATCAGACACACTCCAGAACCAGTCAGACAGGGTCCCTACATTGTCCTGCAGTGACTATCACAGCAGCCCAGGCCTAGCTCAGGAGGCACTGAGGAAGACATCTCCACAAGCTCTGCTTGGATTTAATTTTCATCAGGGCCACTGGCATTCAAAACTTGATATGATCTTTGCCTCCTTCCTGCTTGTGCCCTACTTTTCCACTTTGATGCCAATTTGCTGATTCTTTTCTCCAACATCTCTCCCATTCATCTTGTCCTTTTCATTTCATTGTCTCTTAATATCTCACAAAGTAGCTGCTTCCTAGGGAAGTCCCCCTTTTCTGAACTATCCATTATCACCCCAGATCAATCTTCTTCAAACATAAATTGCTTAGTAGGGCACTCCTTTACTCACATTCTCAAAATTTATTTCATGTGTGAGATGAATATTTTTCATTGTCTTTAATCCTTGTTGAGTTGGGTTTTCTATTATATATATCCAAATAAAATCCTAAATGATAAACCTCCTAAAGTCTAAAAGGGATGGTTATGGCCCATCTCAGCATGCCTGTATAATAGCAGCTTTTATTTGTATCATTTTTCTGTTGCCCCTGATACCAGCCTTCTTTTTGTAGATTTCTTCTGTCTTCACTGACTCAGTCTATGAGGTCAGAAGTGTATACCCTCCCAACACTCAGGGTAATACCTGCCAACTCATACCAGTGTGCTCAAGATATTTCCCATACTTGTTTAGACAAAGGTCCATTTAATGTCCTGACTTGCACAGACATTCAGTAAATCTTTTAATGATCGTGAAAAATATGAAACATAGAAGACCAGGCCTTCTGTTCCTGTCAACCACTGTGAACCTGGATGTAGTGAACTGTTTTATTTTGTTTTCTTCTACAAAAAGCTTGAACACTGCCACCAGCAACTATAGAAAGCAAGGGGAAGGTGGGAGTCTAGAGATGGCTGTGCTGCCTTCCTGATGGTGTCACCCACTACAGAGACAGTGTTGTTCCCTCACTTTGCACTCTGTCAGTCTCTTTTAAATAGCTTCTCTAAATGGATTTGACCTTCTTCAGGACAATTCGGCAATATGCATTAAGGGTCACAAATATAGACATAATTGCCCAACAATTGGTAATTGCCCTTTAACAATTCCTCCTCTTTTAAGAATCTAAAGAAATATTCAAGAAATCTTCCAGCTGGGGATTTAGCTCAGTGGTGCCACCACCTGCCTCACAAGTGCAAGGTCCTGAGTTCAATCTCTGGTACCAGAAAAAAAAGTCTTCCAAGGATTTGTGTATAAAATATTTAATAAAACATTATTTTATTAGTATTCTGGGTACATATCAATAGGAAATTGGTTAAACATACAATTTTATATTTATGAAAGTTAGTCATTTAACATTTGGTTTATGAAGATTATTCAATGGGAGTGATAGGATATTATATTATTTGATAAAAGAAAAATATAAAAGCTTACGTGTATAATTTGTTATGGTTTCTATCTAGATGTCCTCCCAAAACCTCACAGTCTCGTAGGTGGGACATTTTTAAAGTGATTGAATCATGGGGGAGCTATACCTGAATGTGATATTTAGATGTAAAATCTGGTCAGAAGAGACTAGTCATTAGGGGCATGACCTGAAAGAATATAACTCCATCTCTGGCTCCTCCCTTCTTTGTCTGTTTCTTGGCCACCACAACATGAACAGCTTTTCCTTTGCCATTTTCCTCTTCCATGTTCTTTCTGCTTTGGGAGCTGGCTGACCATAGATTAAAAACATTAGCCAAAATAAATCTGTCCTTCTTTAAATTGTGGGTGTAGTGTATTTTGTCCCAGTGATAAGGAAAGTAACTAAGACAAAATTTGGTACCAGAGAAATGGAGTCATTGCTCTGATAACCTGACCATAAAGTTTAGAGCTTTTGGAACTGGGTCACGGTAAGAGTTTGGGAAAGCTTGAAGGTACTGACAAGAGAAACCCTAGAATGCTGTAGCTTAGCTTGATGGGAGTTGTAATCAGAGTTCAGAAGACCAGAATGCTGATAAAAAAGCAAATCATAAAGACAGGGCTCAGGAAGTTTGAGTTGGGAAGAAGGACTCCATTGAGAGTTGGGCTAGAGACTCTGTGTGCTGTGTGCTGTGTTCTGTGGCAAAAATTTTGTCTATACGTTGCTTATGTCCTGAGACTTTGTGGGAAATTAAGGGTGGCAGACTAATTAATATCACAAAGGAAAGTTGAAGGTGGCCTAATATTAGACTGTGGCAGGGTGTTGTTTGTTGGCTTCAGCCATATCTACTGTGAGCAGCAGGAGCAAAAAGCCAAGTTGAATAATTTGAAACATTTTGCTGTAGCCAGAAAGGAAGCACCTGTAAAAATGGGCCTATTTGAGAATACTACTCATAGATGAAGGAATAGGGCCTAAGAGAGGATAAATAATGGGGTCATGATGACATCAGTGTTGAGGTACCAGTTGGAAGCAGGATTTGAGCCCCAGTCTCCTTGAATCCAAAAGTAAACTCCTAGGCTGGGACAGTAGCTTAGTGGTAGAGCACTTGCTTAGTGTGTTCAAGGCCCTGAGTTCCATCCCCAGCACTGCCAAAAAGGAAAAAACAAAAAGAAAACCTCCCTCTGTTACCCAGGACTCCTGGTGGCAAGAGACAGAAAGCCCAACCTAAACTGACCTAAGAAAATAGGGAATTTAGCAGTTTAGGAAACTAAAAAGGCTTGGTTTTAGCTTGGTCGAGGTAGAGCTTGATTGGAGCACAATACTCTACCCAGACCCAGTTGTGCTCCCCTGTTTTGTTCCCTTCATTGGCTTTATTCTTGGGCTACCTGGTCACCAGATAGCAGTGGCCCAACTGTACTATTTCCAGACCAGCAGGAAAGAAAGCTCGCCTCTTTTTGACATTTCCAGGCAAAGCTTCCTATGTCCCCTGAGCTCTGGGTGGCCACATGCCCACCCCAGAACCAAGGCTGGGTCCCAGCTAGGGGCCGGGTGACTGAGCCTTGGGTCCTGGCTCTATCTCTGAAAACACTGGCTGAGAAGTGGACAGGGGAGAGGAAAGGAGGAGTTTGCATTCCAGGTGTCAATTGGTATCATTTCAAAAGGCATGTGCATTCTGGGGGCCAACTTTTCTTTTTTGATATGGGTCTCATTATATTGCCCAGGGGTTGGCCTCAAACTCCCAGGCTCGAGTGATTCTCTGTCAGCCTCCCTCCCAAGTAGCTGGCACACAAGACACACATCACCATGCCTGGCTCTGGGGACATTTTAGATGCTTAATATTAGGCTGGGGATTTAGCTAAGTGGTGCTGCACCTGCCTTGAAGCACAAGGCCCTGAGTTCAATCCCTGGTACCACAAAGAAAAATAAAAAAGCTACCCTTAGATGGCTTAATATTTGTCTTCCTTAATTTCTCTTTTCCTTCACAATCTCCCAGAAAACCCACCAGGTTTCCTTGGCAACATTCTTCACAGGGATGTGTGGCTTTCCGTGTCACACTTTGGGTTCTGTTCATTTTAAAAAAAAAATGGGCCTATTAAATTTTGGCCCAAGACAGCTTGGGCCCACAAAAGTAAAAGACTTCCCTTTGAATAAAAGAGTCCCATGGTGCTCTACTCTTTGTAGGACAAAGAAAGAAATATTTTTCCAGAGTCAGCCATCCAGGCACTCAGAAGCCTCTGCAGTACTGATCGAAGTGGATCTGGCTACTGCCTAAGCTGGCCACGTACTGTACTTTGGCATCGCCCACATGGTCCTGGTTTTACAGGCATGCAAAATACAAGAGTTGTGGGGTCAAGAAGGCTTTCACTCAGATTTCAAAAAAAGCCTTAGGAGCCTACATAGTGTGCCCTTTGAGAGGGCAGAGCATGAAGCTGTTAGAGTGAAGCCAAAAGTGCAGGGACCACAGGAAGTCAAAGAAGTCAGGAATGTGAACATCTGCTGAGAATAGGCAGGGGTAGTGAGTAAAGAGAGAGAGAGGCCACGTGGTCTGCAACTGGCAAAGTCACAGGCATGGGGCTGCCCAAGACCTTTGGAATTTACAATTGATTGCTGCAACTCTGCCTGGGTCCTGGATACAGAGCTACAAGATATAATGCTTGCCCTGCTGGATTTCAGCCTTGCTTTGGTTCCATTGTTTTCTATCACCCCTCCCTTTTGGACTGGAAATGTTTACCCTGTGCCATTGTATTTCAGTGTTTAACTCTTTAACAGGGAACCACAGCAAAAAGTTTCCCTTGAGTCTTAAGAGCAGATTTTGGACTTGGACTTTTCAGTACTTCTGGAACTGTTAAGACTTCGGTGACTCTAAGAGGTGGACTAAATGCAGTTTGCATAAAGAGATGTGCATGACTCTTTTGAGGGCCAAGGGTGAGATGTTATGGTTTAGATCAAGAATATCTCCCCAAAGGCCTTGTGTGTTCATGGCAGGAATTTGGGAACATGACTGGACCATGGGGGCACTGCAAGCTAACCTGCTATCAGAAAGTGGGACCCGGTCAGGAGAGGCAGGTCACTGGGGGCATGACCTGGAAGAGTGTTTTTCCCTCCTAGGCTCCCTTCTACCCTCTCTGTTTCCTGGCCATCATGGTATGAGCAGCTTTCTTCCAGCCACACACTTTCATCATGCTGCTTCTGAGGTACAGCCTGCCTTATATAAACTGAAACTTCCATAAGTATGAGTCAAAATAAATCTCCTCTCCTTTAAGTTTCAGGTATCAGGTATTTTGTTCCACTGACAAGAAAAGTGACTGACATTAAAAAAATATGTGTGTGTGTGTGTGTGTGTG
>NW_004624845.1:1876806-1890703 GCF_000247695.1 Heterocephalus glaber | reverse complement strand
AACCAAGATGCATTATGTAAAGGTACAATTCCCAATGAGAAATGTAATTGTGTTGTATACCTACAATGTACCAATAAAAGAATTCAATAAAAAAAAGAAATATTCTTGCATTGCCTTTTGATCTGTTCTCAGCATCTTAAGCAGTTTGTTTGTTTGTTTTTGATACCAGGGTTCAAACTTGGGACCTTGCACTTGAGAGGCAGGAGGCAGAACCACTGAGCTAAATCCCCAGCCGATCTTAACCATTTTTAAATTTCTAACTTTAAAGTACTATTAAGACTTCTAAAAATTGTTTCATTCTTTTTGCCTTTTATTTCTACTTTCTGGAAGATTTGCCCAACTTCTTTATCTGAGTTTTTCATAGAAAGCTCTTTACTGGTTTCCAAGAAATGTCTAGATATATTTATCTAAATCTGTTAAATAGTAATAGTTTCTAAAATATGAATATACAGCTTAATCAATTAAGATTTCCTTATCATTGCTTGATAATAATGTTTTAATAGCTTCCTACAAATATTGGGAAATTTAATCCCCAGAACCTGCTACCCATATTCTGACACACTGGTTGTGGTTTAAAAGCATTAAAATTACATATTTTTTTAGATTTGCAAGCCCTAACATATATAGCCTCAACAACAACTTGGGCACTTTTTGAAGGAGGTAACAGATGGACTGAGAAAATCAGGAATTTTTAATTGTGTTGATATTGGAAGATCTTTGTTTCCCAGATGTTTGCTACCAGCTTAGTACATGAATTAGAAACCATAGTGATGATTGTGCCATGACTCTTAGCCAGTTCACCTTCCAGGACAGACACTTATGAGATTGCTGGAATCCTCATTCCCAAGTAAGGCATATTGTCGTACAAGTCCTCCTGTGTGATGGGAGGATCAGAAGTGCCCCACACCACATGTCTATTGGGCTTCTTGAGGCTGATAAATCCTCAAAAGAGGCATCAGTACTTCCAGCTTGCTCCATATCAGAAGACTGAAGAGGATCAGGGCTGTGAGGATCCAAACCTCCAGGAACTGTGGGACAAACTTTGCAGCAGCAGTTGTAGGTAGGAGGCCTCCACTTCCAGTGGCAATCTTGTTTGGTACACTTGGTTACAGCCATTACTAAATACTTTTCCTGATACTCCCTCCTTTTGATGAAATTGTTCACAAAGCCATCTCTAGTACTGATTCACCAAAATCAGTGTTATCCCAGATAATGCCATCTGGGTACATAGTCTTTATTAAAAGTTTTTATTTTTTATTTCTATATGTTTGCACTATGTAATGATTAAATTCATTGTGGGGAGTTGGTATACAAATCCTAATTCTTCTTTCCTTTCCTTCTCCTTCTCTCTCCTTCCTTTCATCCCTTTTCTATATGAGAAAGATCTATCTCCCTAATTCTTATTGTCTATCCTCTATTTTGCCCTTTATTTATATTTTGTGTTTTTTGTATTAGAGAAACCACGTGATATTTAAACTTATGTTTCTGATTTACTTCACTTACTGTTACGGTGCCAATGTGTATCCATTTTCTTACATATGACTCGAGTTTAAGTGTTTGGTCTTGATGAGCACATTTTCTAATACTCTAGATTGTTCCAGAAAAAAAGCTTATGGCTCCCCAGGGAGCACACATTGACTTTGCTGACTTTGGAGCCTTTGGGAGGGCAATCAATTAATTAGCTGGATCACTCTTTAGTTGCTCTATAGTTTTTCAATTTACTCTATCATATGGGGCTTTTTTTTTAAATAAAAGGTTTTACATTCATTCTCCTTCACTTAAGAAAACTTAACAATGCTAGTAACTTTTCTTAAGCCATTGAAAAGCAGCTCTCTTGGCGAATAATCATCAGACAAGCAAGCTCCTGAAGCATCCCCTGTCTCCCACCAGGGTCATGGCCCAGTCTCCCAGCTCCTGATACGTAAGGCTTGCATTCTTTTTTGCTGGGACAGACTCCTGGGGCTCAGCCCAAAGGATTAGCCAGTTCCCTGCCCTCCAGAAAAATGAGCCAAATAAATAATAATTGAAGATGAAAGAGATTTTCACAGTTTTGAGTAAGGCTAAGGAGATTACATCTATTCTAACCCTAATCACAGTGGTAGCTTTATTGCCACTGGGTTTACAGTGAGGTCACAAGTCACTGGTAGTAAGAAGGGGCTTGGAAGAGTACAAATTACATGTCAGCATGCATAGTCTGCTGTTTGTTAATTAGCTAGTGTTACCTGACATTTACTATACAGAGATGCTAGCAAAACTAGAGAAAACAAGATTTGGAACACAGGGCTCACAAGGTTTCCTGAAGGCTGTAATTATGGGTGTCAGCAAAGGAAATGATAGCCATCTTGCTTAAGAGAAGAAAATACTTATAGCAGATCCCTGAGAAACACTGCTGGCAAGGCCAACTCTTCACTTTGCATTATAGCACTTCAAATTCCACTGAAAAAGACAAGGCATTGGGTTTGGTACAAGCTCCACAATTCAACTGCAGTGTGATCTTGGGCAGTTATTGGACCCCTCCTAGCCTCAGATTCTATGCTAGACCTTAGATAAAAAGATCTAAACACAAAAAGCCTTATCCTTAGGAAGTGAAATATGGTGAATATAGGACATTGTCTTTGTAAAAATCAAGTCAGACAAATGACTGAATAATTGTTTATGAAATTAAAAGGATTTCTATATAGAAGTAGGTTATGCTCTCTATACAAAAGTAAGTTATGATTTCTCACTATTCCTATACACCATGCTTTAAGATTGAAAGAATGCTGCAGTAAGACAGTAATGGCTCTTTTAAATTATAAAACACTAAACACTCTACCATTAGACTAAATACTATGACTTATACTCTAAGACTAAAAGAGCCCTATTGCTCTTACTAAAAACTAAAAGAATTCCATCTGTTTAAAGAACACATCACTGACCATTGTTAACTACAAGGAATCATCTAGACCCTGTGGAAGTTTTGCAACATATGTAATGCATGTTTCTTTGCATCACACAGTCCTCAGTTTGAATTGTGGCTTGAACCACTTCCTGTGTTATCTTGGAGAAATCTCTTACTGTGTCAAGGCACATTTTTTTCATGTTTGTGTCCAATATGTAATTCAATATCACAGTGCAGTACTATTATTGCCATTGATTTATATAGAAATTCAAGCTGAGCTGCTGGGTTTCTTTTCCAAAGATACATCACATCTAAATACTTGAATTGGAATTTATTATTCTAATTGACAAATAAAAATCAAATATATGTACCACATGTTGTTTCAAAATATGTGTACCTTGTAAAATGGCTCAATTGAGTTAATTGACATATGTATCACATCATCTCACATACCCATCATTTTTTGATAATGATTATTTAAAAAGTTTTATAAATTTCTGAGAATAGAGAACATTGTTTTTAACCATATTCACCATGTTTTACAATAGACAGTTGAACTTAGGTCTTAGGTCATCATCCTTTCCATTATGTCACTACACAAATCACTACACAAAACATTATGCACAATCCAAAATCTAAAGCATATAGTAGACATCTAGTAAGTGCAGGAAAATGTTTTACATAAGCGCGCAGGCCCTGAAAATAAAGTTCATGGGGTTATTGTGGTTGTGCCTTCTTTCTTTTTTTTTCTTTCTTTTCTGGTACTGGGGAGAACTCAGGACCTTGCACTTGCCAGGCAGGCACAGCACCACTGAGCTACATCCCCGGCTCAGGTGCTGCCTTCTATTAGGTATGTAACCATGGACAAGATAGTCAGTTTTCTGTGCCTCATTTTCTTTCCTAATAAAATAGCAATATAAGTAGTACTGACTTTTAGGGTTATTCTGAGTACTGAATATATATATATATATATATATATATTCAATTAAAATGACACAATATTGCTTAATAGCATAGATTTTTTTGACCTCTTTACCAATCTGTAATGCAAATATACTGTGTTACTATCCATTCTAGGAAGAAGTGAAATATAATCACTAAAAAAAATAACTTATTTTGGGAGTTACCTTAAGACATGTGCTTTTGCCAGTACATATATTAAATGCCGGATTTTCACTCATCTCTATTAGATAAATTAGAAGGCTCTGTTAATTTTATGTTTTATTGTAATACAAATGCAGTTTCAAGAAGTTTGACAAACAGAAAAATATATCAGTCAAAATTTTATCATCTAACAAAATCATTGTCAAAGTTTATTGTCTCTTATTTTATTATTTATGTACTTAATTATAATGTGTATGCATATAGGTCGATGTGTAAATAGAGTTAAAACAAGGCTATATATGTCGCTAGATTTTTTTAGTTCCACTTGTTCACACATTAGGGGTTTCCTTGGCTTTGAACATTATGAAATTATCTTTCCATACACTGTCCCTTGTCTGTTAAAAGTGTACTTAATATAAAGCTCAATAAGTTATGATTTTTCAATCTAATAGAGCTTTTCTAAATATAATATAACTAGAGTCTTAATGAGTTCTTTTCTAACACATTATGTGTGAAGTGATATATTCACAGGAAAAAGCATTTTAAGGAAATATCATTTCCTTCCTCAAAAGATAATAAAACATCTGCTTTTTTCAAAATAAAAGTTATGAAAATAAACTTCTTGAGCTATACAAGCTATCTCTCATATATTTTGGGAGTTCCTGCAAAGCATGAATTTCACAAAAATATCAATGTGGTCTTCAAACATAATTTTTGGGGTATGCAAATTGTCTACATCTAATTATACTTACCACTTCTTATCTGAGTGCACCAAAGTATTTCACGCATCTTAATATAAAGAGTCAACTATTGTTTAATTAAAAATTTGATTTGGACCGAGCGTGGTGGTGCACGCCTGTAATCCCAGCCCTTGGGAGGCTGAGACTAGAGGATTGCCATGAGTCTGAGGCTGAATTACAGAGCTGAATTATTGTTTTTGTCTCACAAAACCAATCAATCAATATTTAAAAATTTTTAAATTTTGATTTGGGGTAATATTAGTAAATAAATTCTATCAAGAAGTGCTTTATATAAGATTCAGTATGTACTAATACTGTATTTAATTAAAGACTGTTTCTAAAGTACCAAAATGAATACTGTATTTCAAGTTAAATATGCAGCAAATGCATTAAGCAAACTCAATTTTTGCCTATTAGGTTTACTTATTGAAATGAAATAAATGCAAATAATAACTTTAAAAATCAAGAATGGTCAATTAGATAAACAATTTTAAAAACTTTACCAAATCCCAATGCTCTTCTGCCAACCATTTAAAATATTTCCCTTGCCATTTTGTAGTTTTCAGCCCTTTGTAATTATTATTTTGGATGGATAACTGCTCTTTGTCAATTGTACCTACAAAAGAAGAAGCTATCCATTCAGCAGTCTAGGAAGGGAACAAAGTATGAATCTCATAAAGAATATTTTAACTTATAGACTTGAAAGATTATTCAAAGGACATATAATCTGGAGCATTTCTGCTAAATAATACTGTATTTATTAGGACTTCAGGGTAATCTTGAGGGATAAAAAGACCCATTAACATAATTACCTGGAAAAGGGAGTTAGGAGTTTGGAAAAGAAGGAATAAAATAGAAAAAAAGGAAGGAATGTTAAAGGAGAAGAAAGGGGAGAGAGAGGAGAGACAGATACAGAAAGGAAGGAAGGAAGGAGAAAAAAGGAAGACACATTCATTGTACTCCTATTTTATACTAAGAACTTTTTACCAGCATTCTCTCACTTCACTATTAGCCTAACACTGAAATGTATTATCTCTATTTTGAAGAAGAAATTAAAACTGATAAAAGTACTGTATGGCTTAATTTTTTAATTAATATAATTTGTAAGTAATTGAGTTTGGATTTATATCCCTGTTACTTGATTTCAAAGCCTATATTTTTTCCATATCATAAAACTGATACTAGAATTACTTGCAATGAGCTTTCTACTGCCTGATTTATGGAAGTAGCTCAATCTGGCTTTTTTCCTAGCTCACTGTAGTGTCTGACACACAGTAGACATTCAACATTTGTTATCTGACTGGATGAATGAATGATTCTCAAAAGCAGAAGAAAAATGACCTTTTGTTCTTATAAAGGAAACAAAAGGAAGCAGATATGAAAAGGTGGGAACTAAATTCAGTTCTATTTCGGTCTAGCAGAGTAAGATTGTTTGACTTTAATTGAAGATGTGAATTCAAAGTGAGTATCACCAAGAAATGTCGTTTGGGTTCAGATAACCTTTAAATTGGAAAACAAAGAAGCTAACAAAACACTAGAGTCAACTAATCTGTGGATTTTCTTCTGCTTGAGGAAAGTTCAAAAGTGTGGGCATAGATTCTGAGGCTTTAGAAGATTATCACAGACCACATTCCTGCTACAAGATTTACTCTCAGATAATATGAATACCAAGGGTTCCTTCAGACTTGGAGTTAGCCTGCCTCAAACTCCTATCTCATGTATTTTGAAGCCTCAGCCCATAGATGTAACTGAATTTCCCAGATCTGATATACCACTTTATTGGCAACTCAAGCATGAAACATTCATAGTGCACTTCCTACAACTAGATAACAGGAAGGAAACCAGTTGTGTTTGGTTTGTTAGTTGATGTCAATGGAAAATTAATTGGGCAACTGTATTAATTAATTTCTAATTAATTAATTATTAATTTTAAGTATAGCAAGTAGCAGAAAACCAACTAAAATGACTTTCATCAATAAAAGAAATGTTAAGTGGCATTCAATATAGCAATATGGTAAAACTTGATCAAATAGCTCAAAGAAGTATCACTTTTTCAGTCTACTACTCTACCTTCTACAGTATTGCCTTGTGTGTAGAAACTGATTATTTATCAAAATTTTCAGATTGATAGAACTGGACTATATCTATTTCTTAACTATTTTTATACTTAACTTTGGCCACATGTCTGAGTTCTAGCCAAGAGGCAGTGGGAAAAATTCTGTCCAGGCCCATGTCCATCCAAGTGTGATCCTCCAGGCTTTCTCCTTGCACAAGCTAATAGAGAAAAAAGCATCACAATCTAGAAGTCATATGTAGGAGATACATATGTAGAAGAACCTGCATTTAAGTCAGCTGAAGGTGAGATATCTTCAGATGATGAACATCTATTTTAGACTTTATGTGAGAGTGAAATAAATTGTTATACTGTTTGAGCCATTACATTAAAATGTTGATACCAAAAGTGGAATGATCTCTTAAGAGGATCCTAAGTTTTAAAAGATTTAAAAGGGTTTTTTTGTTGTACTTGCTTTAGTTATAGAGAAAATATACTGAAATGCTAGTGACCCATGTTATGCAGTAGAAAAAGATTGATAAATACTGCATCAATTGGGAAGGTAAACTATGAACCTGTAGCAGCACTAGTGGAAGTGACTGAGAAAATTCAGAATGTAAGTATGTGTTGCTACTATGTGTTGTTTTGTCAACAAGTTATTTTAAGAAAGAGTACAGTTAGTTTCCAATCAGAAATAAAAGATAATAGACTTCAGACTTTGGGGCCTCAAACCATTGGAAAACATGATTAATTGTACAACTCAAATAGGAAAAGGTTTTTAAAGACTTTGGACAACAGTGGTCTAATAGTGTGTACCCTTCCAACACATAGTTTTGAAATGCTTCCATGTAATCATCTTTTGAAGTGAGAATGATAGGGAGATAATAAAGCAAAAATAAATCAGACTTCATATTTATGTCTGAGAAAAATACTTTATCCTGGAGAATATTTTATATGCCTTTGGAAAAAATGCATATTCTGCTGTTCTTGGGTGTAATATTCTGTATATATCTGTCAAATTCGTTTGACATATTATATTGTTCAAGCTTGCTGCTTCCTTAATGGTTTTTTGTCTGGATATTCCACCTATTATTAAAAGTAAGGTATTGAAATCTTTCAATATTATATTGCTATATATTTAACCTTCAAGATATGTTTAAGTTTGCCTTACATATTTAAGTACTCTAATGTTGGATTCATATATATTTATAATTATTATATCTTCCTGTTGAATTGACCCTCTTATTATATAATGCCCTTGTTTGTATTTTATGCTTTTTAATTTTAAGTCTATTTTGGATGATATAAACATAGACACTTCATTCTCTTTTGGTTATTTTTTGCATGAAATATATTTTTCAGTCCTTTCACTCTCGGGCTACAAGTGTTCTTAAGTGAGTCTCTTATACACAGTGTATTGTTAATTTTGCTTTATCCATTCTACCACTCTGTAGTTTTTAATTGGATACTTCAATCCATTTACATTTAAAATAATGAATGATTGATAGGTAAAGATTTACTAGGGCTATTACATTTGTTGTTTTCTGTTTTCTTTGTAGATCTTTTGCTCCTTTCTTCCTCTCTTAGTCTTCTTTTTGTTGATTTTTTTATTGATATGTTTAATTTCTTTCTCTTTTTCTTTTGTATGTCTTCTTTAGGTATTTTTATTACAATGAATCTTCCTTTTTTTTTTTTCCATTACTGGGGATTGAACTCAGGACCTTGTACTTGCCAGGCAGGTGGAGCACCACTGAGCTAAATCCCTGGCCCTACAGTGAATTTTATTTATAACATCCTATACTTCCACAGCCTATTTTAAGCTAACAGCTACTTAATATATTTATGTATTTATAATATACATAGATTTCATGTATCATTTATAACTCAAATTTTTAAAGAATTTAAATATATTTACAAGCAGATGAGGCTACCTGAAAGGAAATAGAGCTACTGAGTGTTAAAGAAATTGAATTGCTAAAGAAGCCATAAACAAATACCAAAAATCCCTTAACTATTCAGCACTGAAAAATCTACATGTTCCAAAATGCAATGGACAGAAGAAACCTATGAAATTTGTGCAACCCCTGAAAAAGAAACTACTCCCCAAAGCTAATTCTAGCTGTCATCATGAGAGGTAAGGGAGAATAATTGTTAAGAAAATAGCTCCCAGAGAAAGGAGTTAGCCTATAGAAATTAAAAGATGAAAAAGTTCTTATTAGAAAATAAAATAAATTTTAATCATGTAATATTCCTCATTTTCAGACAGAGTGACATCTCACAAATCTTGGCTACCGAGATTTTCATCATTGCTATGGATCACTGACTGAAATAGAATCCTACTCTTTTCTTTATTTGAATAGTACTTTTAATTTATGTCATCCTTGCTCCAATACTACATATTAGGTGGACATGGAGGATGAAATAATTTATTTTTTGCTTCAAATTCTACAAAATTATTGAAAGCGATACTCCAACTTTGTAGAGAGGAAAAAGAAGTTCTTGAAGATCATAAATAATGGAATGGAACTGTAAGTTATCTCCTTTGACATGGAATGTCTGTATTTTATTATGTGGGAGGAAGTGTAAAATAGTTATTTGTTATCCATTAAGGTGCAATGTGGCAGAGACTGGCTATGATTCACCAAAAACTATATATTACTTTTACCTGAGATAGCAAAGTTATTTCCCACTAGCCTTTCAATCAAGTGCAGACATGTGACTAATGCTTGGCTAGAGAAATGTGGCAGAAGCAACCATTTTCAGACTTAACTCATAAAACCACATGTGGCCTTTCATGCTTTTGCTCTTTCCATAGCTTGGTGGGGAACAGAGGACAGAGATTGTGCAAGCTATGTAGTGAGAATGAAGAAGCCACAAGATTTAAGGAGGTTGAGACTTTCTGCTTCTAACTAGGATGTAGTAATGGGCTTAGACTTACTTTCCTTTTCAGAAAAACTAAAATACTTGAACAAACTAAAATATTTGAAACAATAGTTTTCAATGCACTGGGTATGGGCTTCATAAATTGAAAGAGAGTGATCTCTGAGGAACCATGAACAAAGTAACCTCTACCACTGTCCCATCTGACTGCCTTGAGAGAATTTCTAAGATATGACTGAAGGAGAGAGAGCTTAGGCAGATCCCAGCACATTTTCTAAACTAAGTATTCAGAGATGGAGGTGTGGGAGAAACAAACAGCTATAGTTCAAAGGACAGTGTGCGAAAAGAAAGAGCTGCACAGGGAGAGACTTTGGGATATGCAGAGGTTACCCCTTTCAGTGTCCAAAAGTTGAGTATCAACTGAAATCCCAGGGGCCAGGGATTTAGCTCAATGGTTTCGCAGCCTGCTGCTTAAGCACAAGGACCTGAGTTTGATCCTCAGTACCAAAAAAAAAAAAAGTTACTTACGAGTAAATGTGTGTGGAAACTGTCTGGGGCTGGACAAGGAATGATACAAAAGGAAAAATATCTGAACCCCACTCGGGGCTAGAATCAGTGTCTCTTTGCACCACCTAGTCTGGACAATGTCATAATTCATGATGTTTTGGATACATTTTAGAAAGGTCTTTTCTCAGTAGTGGAAGAAAATTTGGCCTAAATTCTTCTCAGTCCCTTAGTAAAAGCAAGTCTTGAAAGGATAAAATTGTTTCCAACTAGCATAACTACATCACAAACAAATCCAAGAATATAGGAATCTAGCACCCCAACAATGTAGAACCTACAATATTTGGTTTCCAATAAAAAATACCCAGGAATACGAATAAGCTGGAAAATACTATCCAAAATAAAGAGGAAAATCAATCAATTGAATACTGATTCAGAACTGACATATATAATAGAATTAACAAAGGTATTAAAGGAGTAATTATATCAACAGTATTCCATATGTTCAGAGAGTTATTAAAATATATAAGAAAGAATAATGCTTGAATATGTGAAATGAAAGAAATACTGGATGGTATTAGCATCCAATTTGGGGAATAAAGATTAATTAATTTGTGATTAAGGTGATAAAAAACTAAAAGAAACACACAGAATAAAAGAATTCTAAAAAAAGTAATAGGAACATTAATTTTTTTTAATTAATAAGAATGTAAGCTAGAGAAACTTGGGAAATGATTTATTTCTAACTCACATAAAAATAGGTATTTTTTGCCTTACTTTCAGGGATTATAGGACCTTTACATTTTTAAATCAGCTTTATGGAGATATAATTGACATGAAATAAACTACATATTTGAACCATGTAATTAGGTAAAATTTGACACATGAATTCTGGAAAAAAGTCCAAAAAACCAAGAATATACTGCATGAATATATACAGTGCATATATACTGCAAACTGAAATATATAGCAACATAAAGCAGAACACTAGTTTCCTGGGAACAGAAAGAGACAATAAGTTTTTAGGGGGAAGATACCCAAGGAACACAAGAAATCTTTTACAGTAGATATATATATTCTTTTCTTTGATTGTGGTGATAGTTTCACAAGTAAATACATATGTCAAATTTTATCTAGTTATATAATTCAAGTTATGTAGTTCATGTCATGTCAATTATACCACCATCAAGCTGATTTTAAAATGTAAAGGTCCTATATTCCTGAAAGTAAGGAAAAAATTACCTGATTTTTATGTGAGTTAGAAATAAATACATGTTGTGTTTGAGTCATGTTTGTTTCTTATATCCTAATGTCTTCCTGCCAGTAGTCACAAAACCTTCTCATTCTATGATATTAACCTGCTGTAACTGAGACTGCTTTCATGCTCAAGTCCAGTAGCATAATGTGGTTTTTAGTAGCTTTTATAGAAAAAAAAACGTATTTTTTTTTATTTGTGAAGCCTTCATAAATGACTCCTTCTATTTTATTACTCTAAATTGGTCCATGTAACAGTGTCTGAATAAATCACAGTCCAGGCCATCATAGACACATCATAGGCACCTAACGATGGGGGAACAAAGTCTAGAACAATCTAGTGTGGGTCTGCATTCACCTGGTGGGAGGGGCAACTTCCTCTAATTTGCCATGAGTTACCACAGGGTCCTAATTAGGCTCTCATCCTGCTGGCCAAGAAGATAGCAGGAAAGGGGAAGGGAACTGAGTGCTAGCTAGGGTTGAAGGGAACTAGAAAATGACCACAATAATAATACTGGTGTCATGATCGTTGGTATGGCTCTCATTAATTCACTATATTTTAATGTCTTTTCAGGTATCTTCGATGAAAAAGAATCAGTTATCTAAAGTCCTACACTATTTTATAAAAAAAAATTATATTGTTTATAAGTAAATAACTAATCAGGAGTACAATATAGAAAGAGACAAAAATTGGAAGACTATATGCATCAAGAATATTTCTTAGGAACAAATGAACACAGGGAATTCTTCTGGCCAACACAGAAAAATCAAGTATAACGAGAAAGTTTCCAAAATTCTCTTTATTGTGAATGGATATACGTTTGTGGCAAATGCAACTACATTATTTTTTTTCTCACAAAAAGTAACAAAGTAACTTCTTCAGCCTACAGTGTGTTTCATAGAACAATGACTAATAATTACAGATGTCTTGATCGAAGTGCTTATCCAAGGAGGTTTCCTAGATACTCCCAATAAGTAGCAGTAAAGCTCTATTACATCCAAACACAGGAATAAACAGGTCATTTGAAGAACCAAATTAAAAATCAATTCTGCCACAGTTTTCCGTGCCCTGGTTTGCTTTTGGGTTATAGTCATTTTACTGCTTCTGTACATCTAAAAGCTATCATAGCACCACATTAGCAGTGAGGTGCTAAACTCAAACTGACTTGGGGCAGAATGGTTAGTTCAATCTGCAAGCAACTATATGGAGCAGGTCATCTGTTTGTACCTACCAACTCACACAAGTTAATGAACTGACATGCAGGGTACTAAATATAAAATGAAGAAAATTTTATGAAATAAACCTTTCAATTTCTCAGTATTGGGTTTTATTATGTACCATTAATTTAATGGGCTCAAATCAGGTTTTGGTAGTTTAAAAATATATCTATAAAATGAAATTTAAATAATAATGATAATGAAAAATAGCCAAGGAATAGTCTGAGCAGTTTGAAAGAACAAAATGCAGTACACAAACATAAACAAAACAATGAAATGCATATTTGGATTTCAGGTGTAATATATGTTATTAGACCTAATATTACCATTTCAATTTCAAATAATAACATCACATTTAATGTTTTAATTAAATCAGTCTTAGATGTATGTATTTTATATGTGTGTGTATAAATTAATAAAAGCCAGACATAGTGGCGAACACCTGTAAACCCAGCACTCAGGAGGTGGAGGAAGGAGGATTGAAAGTTGGAGCCCAGCCTAGAAAACTTAGTAACTCACTGACACCTTATCTCAAAATAACATTTTAAAAAAGAGTTGTGGATGTATCTTAGAGTGAAGGCCCTGGGTTCAATTCCCAGTAGAATCAAACAAACAAAGTTCAAAAAGAAAACAAAACAAAAAAACTAACAAGTTTATGCCTCATCATATACACACTGCAGTAGTATTATGATAAAAATAAGTTATGCCAACAATAACAATCCATGAAAATCTTCATTTTAAGGGAAATCTCTACTTTATTCGATTTTGATTTCTAATAGTCTTACATCAAAATTTTTCTTAATTAAATGTACTGTAGGAGAGCTTGCTCAACATTTTTGGAATTCTCACGCTATGATGAGAAAATTACCTGAATAAACATGATCCAGGAGACAGAAATAGAAGAGAGTTAGGGAGATGGAGATAAATTACCCAAAAAGTCTAAATTAATTTTAAAAATTATGTGAGTGGAGACACTTTAGATGCATGTGGCATATACTTCTTCCCTACACTATAAATTTCTTAAAGAAGTTTTCTTAACTGATTATCACTATCTTGCACTCTACTTTATTTAACAATATGTGTTAATTTATCCAAACACATTTTGAAATTGGTCACAATTAAGGAACTGGCAAATCAGCCCATACATTACAAATTTTTCAATTCAACAAAATTTATTGAGAGTGGCTATCAAGAAATCAACAAACAACAAACAGTGGTGGGACTCTAGGGAAAGAGGAACCTGCTCCACTGCTGGTGGGAGTG
>NW_004624845.1:1844260-1868030 GCF_000247695.1 Heterocephalus glaber | reverse complement strand
ATTTCCCTTTGGGGTTGCTGTAGGTGATCTGGAAGTCTGGTTTTGAGACTTATTTACATGTCTTCTCATTTCGACCCCAGTGTGTGGGGGGGTGCTGTTGGCACACCCACGGCTCACCTCCTCTGAGATGGTAGAGGTCAGACAGGGGCCGGAAGCAGCAGGCTGGATGGTGGCCCAGAAGCCACTTCCTCTGGGCTGGGAGCAGTGGGATGGTGGTGACCCAGAAGCCCCTTCCTCTGGACTAGGAGCATTGATAAATCCTTTTTAAAAAGATGTTCTGAATGCTTCTACATTCTCAAGGGAATAAAAAAATATTATTGAGCATGTTCTAAGAATAGTTAGAACACAATGGATGAGCAGATAAAAAAATATAATATATTGTTATGAATAATCACTAAGAGAGTCAGATATGTAAATAAATTGTAAAACAATGTAGTAAAATAAAGCACACATATTTATTATATATATGTTTATAGACAACTACAACTACATAGTAATCATATATGTATATAATTTATATTTTATGTATGTATATAGAAATAGTTTAAAGATTGGAATGATAAACTTCAAAGGCATGGTAATAAAGGTAAGAGAGCTAGGGAAACCTTTACAGTGGATATGGTTATATTCAGATGTAAATACTGAAAGAGCTTTCCTAAGTGGATTGGGTGGGGAGGTCTTTCTAGGCAAAAGGGACAAAATATGCTTTAGGAAAACAAGGGCTAGATTATTTAAAATCTAAGTGTATATTCTATATTTTGTGACAGAATAAACTACCTATAAAAGTAATATTATGTTTGACTACAACAAAATATTATATTTGAATTTTCCCATTAAATTATATTTGAATATATTAAGCTTGTTTAATCAGACTGACTTTCTTTCTAAAACCAAAGAAGGGAACTGTAATTATAATATAAAATGTCCTTATATGGAGTATGAGGTTAAAATTAACAATACATTTTTACAATTCATCTGGTTACCTTCCTGATTAGTACTTTGATCATATTTTTTCTCATATCTTGCCATAAAATTGAGGTGATAAAATAAGTTTATTGCAACTAATGCAAAAGTATCGATCATCAAAGACATTATTAGAGAGAATATAGTTAAAATCACTAATAATTGAGTACTTGACCTAGTGTGCTTGAAAATACTCAGCAAAACTTCATATTAGCTGCATTGAAAGTGAGATAAATATATTTTAATAGACATCTATTAAAGGAAAAAGCAGACCTTACTAAACAGTAATAACTAGGAAGTACTACATTAATCATATGGCAGTCAGTGATATTTCTTTAGTGTTAGTAATTGGAACTATGAAGTTGGAAAATTGCAACATTTTTGCTAAATTTAAGGACTTTAAGAGTTTTTGGCTGAAGAATTTGGGCATTGCTCAGGTAGGCTTCGTGGATGAGCCAGCAGGTGTTCCTTACTCTCTGGCTGGGGCCATCTCCCCACTCCTGTGATTATCCTATCACCAAACACTGAATGAGGGCAAACTCTGCTTGTTTTCATTTATTTCCAATTCTCAACTGCTCTTCTCTTCTCCCTCCACCCAACAGTCACAGCCCCATTAGTGCCATCTTCCAGAAAATCTTTGAGAACTAATGCTATCATGCCTTTATTGCAGTTTGTAAGACTCCCCTCCAGAAGCTTGGGCCTCTAAAGTCATTTTGCTGTCTTCTGGACTCTTGGCTGCTTAGAGAGCTCTGTCCCTTAATCTTCTCTCATTTCTCACCATGATCTCCACTTTATTTTTTCTCTGCAGGCCTCAACTTTTGAAACCCTTGCACTAAGTTCTCAAGAACTCATGTATACTCTGTTATCAGCAAAGTCCTCTACCTCTTTAACATTGTCTCTAAACAGTCTCTATATGTCCGGGAAACTAACATAGACATGTCACTCTGCTTCCCTCTTGGCTTCCTAAAATGCCAGTATCATTGTCAATAGCCCCAAGAGAATAATTCTTAAATTCTATACTGGCAGAGAAGCAAGGAGTTATTCTATTAGAGAAAATTTAAATTTCCTTCATCTCAAGTGGTTAGAATATACAGTGGACCCATAAGTTACAACTGGCCTGACATAAGAACAACTTGAGTTAATTAGGTTAATTGAAGATTCATCTGCCTCTTGTTATCTATAGTGTGGTGTGTACCCAGTTAAACATCCAGATCGCAGCTGTATTGACTTACAGCCAACTTAGGTTACAACCGGCCCTCGTGAACTGATCTAGTTTGTAAGTCAAGGGTCCACTGTAAAGTGAGGTCAGGGGTAGGTGATTAGTATCAAGCTCACAATTAACCTCTCCTTAAGACATTCACCAGATTTTGGGGTTGTATGGGGTATGAGGTGGAGGAACTATGTGGGAAGCTCTGAAGGGCACAGTTGAATCTCATAGATTTTTTCATACTCAGAAACAATGACCTACTAATTACTAGATCTAAATGCCAAGATTTAGGGTTTCTATGTGTTTTTTGTGAATTATCCTCTTTATTATTATGTAATGACTCTATCCTTGGTAATATTCCACATTCTAGAGTTTGCTTTGTCTGATGTTACTATGTCATGTAATCTATAGATCTCACCCATCAAAATTTTTCTCATACTGACAGTGTGATAGGATTCTTGCATATTGTTAAATGGCCAAAACATTTTCATATCACATGTAGAATATCCAGCATCTATATGAGTGAAGGCCATGCTGTGAAAGGTGTGAAGTAGGGTGTGACTTTCATGTCCTTCAACATATGCTGTCAATGTTCATATTGCAGAGGTGAATGAGACCAGTAACTTTCCACACTCAAAATCATCTCACAAGCACACTAGAGTGGTGGCCAGGAACTCTCGCTGCACTAAGCTGTAGCTCTCCCTCTTTTGTTTCCAGTCAAAATGCAAATGAATGAGACATGAAAGTGAAGATTTATTCTCATTCTAATTTTTAAAGCATATCATGTCTTGGAAATTTTAACTAAGCTTAGTTAAAAATCTACTAAATTGGCAATATTCTCATTATTGATGAAGGCAGACCCATAGCCGAAACAAAACAATATGTGCTCCTTCAAAATTCCAAATGGTATACTACCTATGCAGATTTTTATAGAAACCTAACTAAAGACCCATCTAGGTGAGACAATTTTTGAAGGGAAGCATTTGCAAATGTTACAGTATTTTGCTCAACCATTTGCTCTCAAACAAAGGAAAAGATGCTTTCCTTGCTTAAGCCTATGGAGAAGGTTTTAAAAGACCACTAAAATGAATTGATATATGTCCTTTGGAGTTTGGAAAATAACACTTCAGAAATCTAAATTTAAAACACTATAACAAAATATCCTAGTGCCAGAGTGAAGAAGGTTGTCTACATTGAGATCTAACTTAGTTTTTACTGATGACAGAGGAAGATGGCATTTGTCAAAGATCCATTATATATCCAAAGCCAGCCTGGAGCTTCTTTTTAAGAGAGTGCCCAAGAGTCACCCTATGAATGGATTTGTTAGATTCACAAAGAAGGTAGAAGAGGCCCAAAGAAAGTCACTGCCAACTTCAAGGGTAAGGATAGCAGATGTTCACAAATGGGAAATATACAAATATGCCTATGGGGGGAATAAAAATCATTGAACTTCTCCCGTCCCCAAAAAGCACTAGTTCCAGATTACAACCATAAAATTCAAGCATGGCATTTACAGAATCCGACCTCACTGTGATCTCCCTGCATGTTTCCTGGGAGCCCAGGAGTAGCAGTCAATGAAAAGAAGCTCGTCATGCTTTCCTACCACATAATTGGCTTTCCAAAATAATGTGGCCACAAATTTAGTTTCAAATTCATTTCATAATTTTATTTTTGAGAATGAATATTTCATGTACTATACTGAGACTTTTTGGAAGTAAAGTGATATTATATTGTCTAGGAGTGATTTGTAGTCCTAGTTGATCTAATTTTCAGGTGGAGCAGAAAAAAGAAACAGCATAATAGTAGTTATTTGAATGAATGCCAATGGAGGCAGAAACAGTTCTCTCTTTTGGTACTCTATAAGAGAAAAGCTAGATGCAATCAATCTCCTTTATTTATCCAGAAAATACAAAAATAGTAATTTCTGAAATCCTTTTCAGTTGAATTAGAGTCATGTGGCTAGGGTCTGACCAAAGAAATGTGGATGGAGATGTACTTAGTAGGCTTAACTATAAACCACCTCAGAGATTCCCTATCTAATTTTCTTTGACCTTATTGCTAGAAGTAAAAGAATGATAAGATTATAGAGCTGTACAATGGGAAATTAATATCCTCAAGTCACTGCTTGAAAGTCAGCACCACCTCAAAACTCCCCGAAAATCATCCAATCCTATGAAGACTGCAATATGAGCAAAAGGTAAACCTTAATTGTTTCAATATAATGTGATTTTGGTTTGCTTTCCACAGGAGCTGGAGTTAATTACCCTGATGAATACAAAACCTAACTCTATTTCCACAAAATTCTGGGATTATTAGCACTTATATGTAGCATAACCACAACTGATTGCTATAAAGCAATGACCAGTAATGCTAAGTAGATAACCATTTCCTTGGAGGACAAAGTATCCAAAGTATCTCTGGATAGACAGAGGAGAATTACAGAAACCTGTTGTTTAGGAGGCAAAGGGAAAGGACTATGTCCTAAAGTTATATTTTAGAGAAAAGACTAGTTTATATCTGAGGTCTAAAGGCATAATTAAGGCTACCCAAAAATTTAAACACTGTCCAAACCTAAAATATGAATCAACTCCTATTTTCAAAGAATGAAGAAGAAATTATGACTTTGGGTTTGACTAATCACAGAAAATTTTGGTTAAGACAAACTTGAACTTGACCTAGAGAGGTGAGCAGGATCAGATTAAGCAGTGAAAAACAAAGAAGATCTTTGTGGAGAAAAGAATAGCACAAAATATGGAGAAAAGAATAGCAGATGTGAGCACATACATAGCTGCTAGGAGAGAAAATTACCCACTCAGTATGATGGATTCCTTTATTATACCATGTGCATTAAGCCTGAAAAGATGGTAAGGGATACAGGAGAATTTTAAATAAATGGTTGATAAGGTATACTATTAGATGATTCCCAAGGATAATAAGTTATATTGAAAATTTACCATGTGTCAGTGTTGGAGACCCGAAAATTGAGGCCTAATTGGCCTCCCCTGTGAGCACAATGGAAAAGAGGGGTGATTGCATATCGCAGGTCCTAGAGAAAAGTTAAGACATCTAAGGTTAAGTTGTTTACCAGAGTATGTACTAATGGACATTGGAAAGCAGATGGATCTTGTGTTATGTTTATTGCTTGCACCTATGTTTGGATGAATAAAAGCAAGATGAGCCAAACACTAGGGGCTTCTCTGCCTACTAAGAGGCAACAGCGCCCTGGCTGCCCACATATTAAACTGACTCCAGGGCCAGGGATTTAGCTCAGTGGTTCCGACGCCTGTCTCACAAGCTCAAGGTCCCAAGTTCAATCCCTGGTACCAACAACAAAACAAAGCAAAAAAACTGACTCCATGTCTCTTTGTCATTCATCCTTGTTCACCCCAGGTTGGGGACAACAAAGTACAGGGCCTAGGTCCTGGAACAAGGCCTGCTACAGGTGGTGCTCCAATGGCGCTCAGGACCCAGGCTCAGCTACATGTCACGTACTATAATGGCTGCTTTTTTATTTCATTTAATTCTTACAATCCAGCGATATATGTATTTTAATTAGTCTCATTTTATAGATAAGAAAGCTGAGGCAGTATAGATAAAGTAAATTGACTTCAGGTTACACACATAGTAAGTATAATAATTAGAATTCAAACTCAATTAGATTGACTCCAATAAAAGCTCTTAACTATATTTAAAAAATATGTGAGTAGAAATTGGAAGCAATGATTACCAGAGGAAAGAATTTGAATCTTGAAATCAAAATGATCTTGATTTGAATTTTTTTCTCATATAAAGTCTTAGGGACATGAAACTTTTTTTCTTTATTAGTACATGTTGCAGCACAGAATGTTTACATTCTTTGTGGGAGTTGGTACATGTGCATAACACATCTTACTTTCTTTTTTATCCCCTTCCTTTCCTTTCTCTCCTCTTTCCTTCTATCTCTTGATTCCATTTCCATTTGAGATTTATTTTTATTACCTATTATGTATCTTTTTATTTTGCTCTTTATTTATATTTTAGGTTTTTCATATGTGGGGAACCACTGCTAATGGACTCAAAAGCCTGAGGCAACGTAAGTATACTTAAGGACATGACCCTGCTGTCAGGGCATGCACATAACAGGATACAGTTATGTAAGAACAACTTAGCATAGACAACTACACATGTGCTGTATGGTCATGCAAGGTCACACAGCTATTGTTACTCAGTATGTCTTATTATGTCTGATAACAACAATAGAAGGGCTGGAGGAATAAAGACAAGCAGCTCTGAGCTCTGGCTCTGGTTCGCTTGCTCTGCTGCTGCTTTTTTGCTGATGATTGGTTACATGTCCTTTCTTTACCCTGCTGGGAAACTCACTAACGACAACTAAACAGATCCCTTCCTAGTCCCCCCACCCCTGGAGACTTGGCCCTGACATCATACAAAATAAACTATTCAATATTTAAACTTGGGTTATGTGTCTGATTTATTTCACTTACTGTTATGGTCTCAAGGTGCATCCCTTTTCCTACATGTGAAACTTTTTTTTATTCATTAAGTTTATTGGTACATTTTAGGTATACAATATGATGACATTCATCATTGGGAATTTGTGCCTTTACATGATATATCTTGGTTCTTTTTTTTCCCCCATTACCCCGCCCTACCTTCAACCCCTTCACCCCCCTCTATTTACAGAAAATGTTTCTGTTTTTTTCCTTTTCTCATATTTTATTCTTTTCTTTCTTTCCTTTCTCCTACCCATCCCACTTCCCCTTCTTCTTCCCCTTTGGACCTTTTCTTCCTATTTCACATTATCTATTATATATTTTGATTCTTATCTGCACTTTCAGTTTCTCATGCCAGAGAAACTATTCGGTATTTACACGTGTGTCCTATATATTTCACTTAAGAGTATGGCCTCAATGTGCATCCATTTAGCTATAAATGTCTGTAGTTTCTCATTCTTTATGGATGGGTAGGGCAACCACTGTGGAAATCAGTATGGAGATACCTCAAAAAGCAAGGATTAGAGGTCCTATTTGACCCAGCTATTCCCCTGCTGGGTATCTTCCCAAAAGAATTAAAAGCATCATACCACAGAAATATATGCACATCCATGTTTATAACGACACAGTTTATAATAGCTAAATCTTGGAAACAACCCAAATGCCCATCAACTGGTGACTGGATAAAGAAGGTGTGGGGTTTTTTTACAACATGTGAAACTTTTTGAGTTGAAAAATCCTTTTTGTTTTTAAATGAATAATTTTTTCCTCTCTCCTTCCCTCCCTCTCTCCCTTCCTCACTCCCTTCCACTCTGTCTTTCTGTTCTCCTTCTTTCAGAACCTAACTGTAAGAAGTAACTTATACAGTACATAAATCACAGTAGATGGTTCAATACATAGTAACTTGTACAGGATGAAACATGGTATGTGGGGTGGAGGGAAGAATATAAAATTAAATTGTAGATTTTTTTTTAAGATCAGATTACAGAGCTGGACATGGATAAAAATGTCTAGCAAAAACTTCCTACTTAAATTTTATTTAAACCAGTTCTGGTTCCAGTGGGTATAAAAGTGGCACTATTGATGAGCCTTTCTAATACAGGACTGCAGCTTAGAATAACAGCAAATGTTAGAACACCAATTGCCTACCTGTGTAATGAATGAATCAAGTTCTTAAACATGGATGAACATTTCCAAAAAATGTTTTAAAGTAGGCTTTGGCCCACATTCATTTTATGCTGTGGGAGATGAAATAGATCAAGAAAAAAATGATTAAAATATAATTATGTTTTCTAAGCTTAAGTTTATAAAGGAGTTTGCATTTCCTAAAAACTAATATATTTATTTTTTATCTAGAATATCTAGTGTCGTGGCACAAAAATTAAATGTAAATTAAAGATTTGTCACAGACAATTCACAATGTACAGTCACAGGTTAATGCTGTTTTAAATTGTATCATTAAATAAAAATTTACCTTCCTTTTTTCCTAAAAAATAATTAGCAAATTAGAAATATCATTTTCCTTTTGCCTCATCCCATTCATGTTATCTTGTATACATTTCAAATGACTTTTCATTTCCAATTGTCTCTCTTTTTCAGAACAGCAAAAAAGAACAATAATGATTTTCCACAAATAATTTATTACTACTTTGTTTCTTAAATTTTTACTTTTTACTCCATTTTGCTGAAAGTAATCTTACTGATATTCTTATTTATCAGTAAACAAACATTTGTTGATACTTGATTGATTAGAAGGTACTGTGTCTCCCTTTGGCATGTAAAACTAAATTTTAAAGAATCACTGTGTTTAATACCTATGTATTTCAGAGATGAAAAAATGTATTACTATAAAAAACATGTACAAATTACCATAATACTCATGTCATATGAAAAATGTCATTAAAGAGGCTGATAATGCTGAACAAAGAAGTAAAGATAAACAAGGAGAAATGAAAAGTGGGAAGAAGAAATGTTTGCCTGAAAAACTGAGTAATTATAAAGAAGTAAATTTCAAAATTTGTTTTTTCTTATTTGCACGATGCTAATGCATAATTTTGATCCATTGCTTTAACAATTATAACAAGACACATCATTCCTCTTCCTTTTGATTTTGAAACACTTTTGCTCAGCCATATTTAGCATGCACTAGCTTATGTGAAAATTTTAAAACCACTAGTTATGATTTTTCATAATTATCCTACTGTTTGAGATATAATTCTAAAGTTCATACAAAAACGAAGGGGAAATCTTGTCTAATTACCCTAATCTGTTACCTACTCAAAGGCAAAAAAGATTCCTTCCTTAAAAGTCCATTGACTGGCCCTGGGATTTAGCTCAGTGGTTTCACTGCCTGCTGTGCAAGTGCAAGGACCCGAGTTCGATCTCCAGTACCAAAAAAAAAAGTCATTGACTACTGAATCCAATCAAGAAGAAAGAATTAAATTACTTACTAGCAGTTTATTTATAGTACTTTTAGGACTTGTAACAAGGATTGCTGTTAAATTAATTAAGGCTTATCAGATGACTAACACATTGCAAGGATAAACCTATCTCAGAATTTTGGAGTAAAATTTCTCAGTCACAGTTTTTCTGTTTTGTTTTGTTTTGCTTTGCTTTGCTTTGTTTTGTTTTTATTATTAAGGGAATAGTAGGTGCTCAATAAATTTGCAAGCCTAGCATTGGGCACAGAAAATTTACCTGTGCTTTTGAATAACACTGTCTTGGTGTTTCTTACCTCATTGCCTTAGTTTCATCTTTTAATTCAGGTAAGCAGAGAACTTATGATAATAACTTCTGATAAACAAAACGGGATATGGAAGTATACATTGGTGTTGAATCCAAAGACAGAAATTAGTATTACTGATGATTACAGATGAAAAATCAATTCAGATGACCTGCTGTCTGTCTTTGAATTCCCATGGTAGTTTTATATAAATGCATGTATTTCACCAACCCTCTCTTTTTCCCGATCTTCCTCATCTACAGTTTGAAAAAGTTCACTACTAATATCATCTTCTTTAGTGCATCTGATGTCCAGACATTCATAAGACATACCACAACCTTTTCTGCCCAACATGATCAAAGCTATGAAGTGAATAAAAGTTTTCTGGCCGCTATCCCATGATATGTAGTTAATAAGTTGTTTCATTCTTATTGGGGTTTGCATGCAATTAGTGTTAACATTTTATGAATATCTTTGAAACTTTTGCTTTTGATATGGGTTCTACCTGAACATTTTCAAATCTCTCAATAATGTTTTATTGTGTTCTGTGTAGGAGGAGACCTTGTATGTCACTCATTAGATGCAGTTTTAATTTTTTATGAATTACTTTTTGCTTGCATGTATAATATTAATTCTTTTCATGCCGAATTTAATAAATTCACTTGATTTTTTCAGCCTATCTGGAGATTGCTTTAGATTTTCCACATGCATAACTATGTTATCCATGACTTATTTCTTCCTTTCTAATGCTTGGTCCATTATTTTCTATCAAGTATCTGCAGTAAAATGTTAACTCAAAGAGGCAATAGTGGGCATCCTCTTTCATCTTTGATCTCGTGGTTTAAATGTCATAGATTTTATCACCAATCATGAATTGTACAATGAAGGTTTTACAGACATTCCTTATCAGATTAAAGAAATTTACTTCTACAGTATATCCAATATGCTAAAGATTTATAATGTGAATGAGTACTGAGTGATGTGAAATATTTTTGTCCTGCATCTTTTTTCTGGTTTTTGTTGTTGTGGTTGTTTTGTAGTACTGGGGATTGAACTGAGGGCCCTACAAATGCTAAGCAAGTGCTGTACCACTTGGTACAATCACACCTTCAATCACACCTGTTCTGCAATTATAAGATAGTCATATGATTTTTTAATATAGTGAATTATATAGATTTCTGAATGATAACATATGGAAATAAGATTATCTCAATCTCACTTGATTCAACAGTCAATCAAATTTAGTATATTTGAATCTACATTTATGATAAATGTTGACCTGTAATATTTCTTTCCTATAATGTGCATATCAAGTTTTATTATCAAAACTATTCTGGCCTAGTAAAATTGGAAGTATACTGTTTACAAAATATTTTTTGAAAGAGTTTAGTTGAGGTTGGTATTATTCTTTTCTTTAATTTTTAGAATAATCACCACCAAAGTTATCTGTGCCTAGAATTTTCTTTGTTGGAAGAATTTTATTTTCAGGCACATTTGTTTACTAGATATAGGACAATATCATTATTTTAATGCTTTTGCACATGTTTTAAGAAAATTGAAATTTAAAGTAATTTGTGCACTTTATCAAAATTTTATTATTTAAGACAACCATTTTTCATTACTTCTAATCATTATTTTAATTTCCTTAGAATCTAATTAGAATGTTCTTGCTTTTATTCCTGATATTACTTGTGGCTAATATTTAATCTTCATAAAATCCTGGTATGGGTATTATTATTATTATTATTATTATCATTATTATTATTATTTTCCTACCTTTACAGAGAAGTAAATGAATTACAAAGAGCTAAGAAGCTGCTGCTCTTTCAGAGACAGGACTATAAGCAGTAAGCAGAGGCAGGACTACAAGCAAAGTGTGCAGCCTAAAATGCCCACATCTTTACAAACATGTCATTCTAACTTCAAACTTCCATTATAGACATGGCTATGTTGATTTTAGTCCTTTCACAAAATAAATGCATATAGTAGCTGAGGCTTTCCCAACAGAATAGAAAAAAAAATCTAAAATACAAAAAAGGTAAATATTCTTTCCTAAGTCTCTGGAAATTTATTCATTGATGTGAGGGACTATTTGAATCACTTTCCACTTGTGCCTTTTATGCTTTTCAATTTCTCATCCCATTAAAACAAAACTAAATTATCCTTTAAATACCTATTCTGTGTAGGATTCCTTCTATTTTATTCTTCTGTGTGTTCTATTAGATAAAAGATTCCTGCCAACAAATATATCTCTATTGTATTATCACTGTGGTTACATAAAAACCTTTCTTATACCTCATATATTTACATATAGCATTGCAAATGTTCATAAACATCTCCTGATCCATTTCTTATGGGTCATAAGAATCATGGCTCAGGAATCCTTTATCCTGAATGCTCAATACAATCTCAAAAAACATACTTATTGGAAACATGATCCCTGTTTCACATAGTTATTTTTTGCATAATTTTCTTATCTTTCCTAAGAATTTTTCTCTTGAGGAATCTATCTCAGCAACCAACACCTTGCTAGACAGACATTAAAGTATTCTCTATGGAATCTCTTAGAAGAAAGAGTGGCCTTAGCTAACACCATAGTTTAAGGCTCAAACTTTGATTATTTTAAATGAAGAAATACTGAAACATGACTGCACAAATTCTAGTATTTTTTAAATGTTTAGATTTAACTAGTTATGGTTAAAACAGTCTCAGACTCAATAGCTGTCTATATCCCCTCAATTCAAAATATCAAAGTCTAACTTTGAGGCTTTTAGTAAATGTCAAACTGAAGCAAATATTTGTCTTGTCCCTTTTTCCTTAATGTTCTCTCTATCCTTCCCTGTTCTATTGATTATAGATGTAGTGTCTGATGGAAAAACCAAAACTATTCAGGGCACCTCACTGAAGGCTTTAGAAAGCCGAATAGAGCTGCAATATGGGATGAAGCCACTAGGTGGAACCGCATAAAATCTATGGTTACCTCAAGTCCAATATTAATCACTTGAGCCATGTAAGAGGCTAATGCTTGAAAGGATGGAAGAAATCTAGTAACATTTTTATTTTCATAAAGGAGAAGCCTGAGGGCCAGCCAAGCCACACATTGGATCTGAAGTACACCATCAGCTGTCAGCACTCTTTACCCTAGGTCTCTCCTTTTGCTACAGTAATTGTTTTGCCCAGTATGAATGGAAATAGTGTACAGTTTAAATAAAAACAGGAGCAATCCCTGACCTATCTTCTTTATGGTAAGACAAAGAGGTGTTGGCAGAACACTGATTAGCTTGCGTCATAGAGTCACACACTCTGAGTCAGATGAATGGGGCCGCAGAGTGCCTATAACAATGCACATTAGAACATAATACCCAGGTTTCCTCTTAGTAGACCATCAAAGGGGCCTTCTGTCACTCCTGTGACCAGAAGTGGCAGGGATTTGAGAAGACAGAGTGGAAAGGTCTGTCTATGACTTTTCTACTAACATTATGTGGTCAGAGGCAAGTTTCCTGACCACTGCTTCCACAGAGTAAAATGGCACTCTCTGCTATACCTGGCTGGCACAATCACAGCAGACTTAAGGGAGTGTGATGTGTAGTGATGGCAGAACAAATGATCATGACAAGTTTCACCATTAGTTTCTCTGCCCCTTTAATTCTGTCAGGCCCCTTTTCCTACAGTGTTTTCATTCTACCATCCCTACCTCTGTCTTAGAAGGGAAAATGGAAAATAAAGCACAATTACAGATAGTGATCAGAAAAATAGAAATAATACAACAGGTGGGGATGAATGTAAGAGCAAAAATAAAATGTAAAATGTCTGGCATAATATCTGGCATCTTACATAGCAATTTTCTTACATAGCAAGGTTCATAAAATTGGCCAGGCATGATGGTGAACACCTGTTATCCCAGCACTCTGAAGGCTAAGGCAGAAGTTCAAGGACACCCTGGGCTCCATAGTGAGTTCAAGGCCAGCCTGAACTACACAGTGAGACCTTGTCTCAAAAATTTAAAAAAAAAGGTTGCCTCAGGAGATTGAAGTAAGAGGATCTCAGTTTCAAAGCCACCTTGGGCAACTTAGTGAAACCCTGTGCCAAAGTAAAGAACAGAAAGATCTGTGGATGTAGTTCTGTGGTAGAGTACTTGCCAGGCACAATCTCCTGGATTCACCTTGGTACTGCAAAAACAAAACGGTTGCTATTATATGCTATCTCACTCCTCCCAATTATATTTACATTATTAAAAATACAAAACCAAAACTATTTTGTTATCCCTACAATTGAAGAGATCTGACTTCTGATAGAAAATATTTGTGTCTGTTAATATATTTATATGTAATTTTAGTACCCACTATGAATAGAGCTGTACCACTAAGAATTAATTTGACTTCTAATATCTTTTTATTAATTTATAAATTAAAAGTAAAATATAAAGAAAACAAATTTCATACTCAATTGATAGGATAACATCCAAAGCAGATCAGTTCTCTCAAACTTTGTTAATATCATTGCATATTATTAAAAGTATTTGAGAAAGCAGTTTCATAATTTAAAAAATAAAATATGGATAATAATAAAGTATTACAGCCATATATATGGTAAAAACATGAAAATGCTTATGATGTAATAAGTTTTTAAAGTATGATATAAATCAATACTGATTCTTTGTAGAAATTTTATCTATTTGTGATTGCCTTCCCTTTGGGAGGTATGGAAAAGAGAACACATATCAAGGTTTTCTTTTTATGCATGGTATAAACTAGAATAAGAAAGCAAACCTAAAAAAAGCTCATTTTGACCAGCAAGCTCTGCATATCAGAATATTTTCAACCTAAATGTTAATAGACTATTTCACCAAGAAAGAGCAAGTTTTGAAGCCAGGCACAGTGGTGCATGCTTATAATTTCAATTCTTCACAAGTTGAGCCAGCTTGGGCAACTTAGCAAATATGTGAGAGGCTGTTGAAAGAAAGGAAGAAAGGAAGGCAAGAAGAAAGGAAGGAAGGAAGGAAGGAAGGAAGGAAGGAAGGAAGAAAGAAAGAAAGAAAGAAAGAAAGAAAGAAAGAAAGAAAGAAAGAAAGAAAGAAAGAAAGAAAGAAAGAGGACCAGGGATATAGCTCAGTCCCTGGGTTCAATCCCTGGTACTTCAAAAAAAAAACGTTTTTAAAGCAAGTGAAACAATAATAATGTTGGTTTTTGTTTTATTTTGTTTGTTTTGGGTGACAGTGTCTCCCTATATAGTCCAGGCTGGGCTCAAAAGAGTCCTTTTGCCTCGGCCTCCAGAGTACTGGGGATTACAGGTGTGTGCCACTGTGCTCAGCTTTATCTTATGGTTGAAATTATAGATGTGGGGCCAATAAGGAAAGGATTTGTCAGAGTTCTGCCATCTAGGCAATGAGAGACTGCTGAAGTCATGATGCATGGGAGCCTGGCTACAGTTTAAACTGGCACCAGATCTGATGTCATCCATATGGTGCTGGTTTTGTGGTTATGCAGATTACAAGAGTTTGGGATCAGAGAAGCTTCCACTCAGATTTCAAAAGAAAGTCTAAGAGGTCAGGCAATGTGCCATTAAGAGGGCAGTATGTGAAGCTGTGAGAGTGAAATCCAAAATATAGTGGAGACTCCAAGAAGTAGATGAAACTAGGAATGTGGAACATCTGAGAAAAGCTACAGGCAGTGGGCAGAGCCAGTACAAGATAGGCCATAAGGGCTGCAACTGACATGCTATAGGGGTGTGGACACTGAAGTTCTTTGGACCTCACATCTCACTAGTATTTTTCCTGGTTGCTGGATGTGGACCTACCAGATTTAAAGATTTCCCTGTTTGGTTTTGGTCTTGGTTTGGTCTCATTTCTTTCTATCTATTTTTCCCTTTTGGAGTGGTAATGTTTACCGTATGTTATTGTATTTTGGCAATGTTTAACTTTCTTCTTGATTTTTACAGTGGCTCACAGTTGAGTTAGCCTTGTGTCTCAGAGCAGACTTTGGACTAGCACTTTTCAACAACGCTGGAACTAGTAAAACTGGCAACTCTCAGAGATGGACTAAATCCTTGATGGACATGAGTCTTTTGGGGGCCAGAGGCAGAATTTTATGTTTTGGATCTGGAATGCCCTCAAATTCTCACATGTATGGAATGTGACTGGATTATGGGGGTGCTATAGCTGGCTTGCTGTTAGGAGATGGGGCCTGCTAGAAAAATGCGGATCACCAGGGAATGTGACTTAGAAAAATATATATCCCACTCCAGCTCATCTCTTGGCTCTCTGCTTCCTAACTGCCACAAGACAAGCAACTGTCCTCTGCTCAGACCTTTTCATCAGGTTGTTTCTGTCTTAGAGCTAGTTAAACATGAACTTACAATGTGAGCCAAAATAAACCTCTCCTCTTTTAAGTTGCATGTGTTAAGAATTGTTTCTCAGTGACAAGAACAGTGACTAAGATAATTGTAGATATATCAAACAGGACACATTAATAACAATGGTCCCTCTGTTCAGAATGGTGCATCTTGTCTACACTCTTTTGCTCTTCACTGGTAAGTACATTCAGGCAATAAAAAGCAAGATGAAGTGCTGCCAGTATCTTACCAATGCTGATTTGTGTTTTGCTAGAGAAATACTCCCATCAAATATTAAGATTCATACTGGCCTTTGGATGATCCTGTTCAAAATCATTGTTATGGATTAAATATGAAGGAAAGGAGACAACTCATTTAGGAAGATTCATAAATAATTTCCATTAATAGCCCACACTTTTTTATGTGGGCAACTCTGTAAAACAAAAAGAAATTATAAATACTCTCTCTGTGTTAATCTGATGACTAATTCTTTTAATAGTCAGTTAAACTAAACATTCCAATTCCATAATACAGGTTATGTAGAGTAGTGTAGGGGAATCAAGTCAAAATATCCTATCCATCTGACAAGGGAAAAATTTGGTGATACAGGAACTTTAATTTTCCTATAATCTATTCTACCATCGTTATCTATGTTTTTAGACAGGTGCTAACAGGAAATCAATTTCCTCACTGGGTTTCTTTGCCTCTGGCTATTTCTATTGCCTTCCATCTTCCACACAGCTGCCATTTATTCTTACTAATTTATTCAATGAATATTTACTGAGCCTCTGCACTGAATCAGGCACTGTGCTAGAGCTCAGATCAAGTCTATCTGATTTAAACTCTATGGCCTCCAGGTTGCAGTCTATATCCATTAGCATGGCATTCAGGGCCCATGTTTATTTGATCTGCTCAGCTCCTGACCATTCCTTTTCCAGCATCACATGCTTCCCTACCATACCACTTACTTTTCCCTGGTTCCTGTGTTCACATCCTCACAGTCTTCCTTCCCCTCATTCTCTTCTCCTGACCTGTTCTAAACACACTTCTTCTAGGAAAAGGAGACAGCAAAATAGATAGTATTCCCAAAGGACATCTGTTTTTTATATTAAAAGATACACAATTAACAATAGCCATTTTTAAATAGTAGAAAATGAATTTTTCTAACCTGTTTCCTTTTTGTTTTCTATTTCTAATATTTTATTATATGGTCATCTATTTAATTCCATTTATTTCACTATCTATTAAATTTTATAATGAGAAAAGTAAACATTTTAACAAGGTATATGGAAGGGAAAAGAGAAAAGGCAAGGAAGGGTGAAGAATGAAAAGAAAGCGATAGAAGCATTTTTCACATTTCACAATGCTAAATAAGTTGCCCATAAGGTTAATGTATTTGCCTTTATGTATTTTGTATAATAAAAATTACCCACATGTTTCCAATTTACATCCAAACTCAGTTAATTACAGTATTGTTTGTGCTTGCTTCTGGACAGGGTCAATACAAGTAATTAGATCTTTTGCAATCTTTTGGAAGGTTATTCTCACTCCTTGTGAAGCATCAATATCAGACGCAATGTGCATTAGTAAAGAGGTGTGGTGAGTTGTAACATGATCCTAAAGTCAGGGAAGTAAAAAACTGAGGCAATTTGGAAGGTAACTCAGACACAGTTTGTTTCTGAATCTCCAAGAATAATATTTTTGTTAGAGTTCTTTATAAAAAGGTCTCAATTCTGAAGTTCAGCAAAACCAAGAGCATTAGAAAATCATACACTAAGAGCTAGGTGAGTCCTTAGAAGTTGTCAAATTTGTTCTAGCAGTAAAAGCCTTTCTTTAAATCAACTCTAAAATAGACATTTGATGCTGTAGCCTTCTGGTAGCATGACAAAATAGAAAGAATGAAACTTATAAACTCACACAACTCAGTTTTAAATTCTGGTTCCATCCTTAGGAAAGTAATTTGACCTATCAGAAGCTCAACTTTCTTAGTAATAGATTAAGGATAACAACATCTAACCAAAAGATTGGTTATGATAACAAATAAAATACAGACTGGGTGGGATTATTCAGTGGGGTTAGCACATGGGGATTGTAGTTTGTTAGCTTTCCCCAAACTAAACACTATGGAAGTGAGTTTGTCCCTTGGAAATTAAAATTAGAGCTGACATATGCAAAGTCATTGAATGTACCTGAATAATTTGCAGACCAGTAGAGCTGGTTGTATCTGATTGAATTTGTTAACATTTAAAGAAAAAAAAAATGTGAGACTCAGATGATTTGAAAAATTCAGAGGCATTTGACATCTAAGAATTTTCCAAACTATACTAACATTTACCCAATAAGCTACAAAGTCCTCTTTGGAGCAAAGGGATTTTCTACCCTTTAGAAAAAGCTCCTCTACCAAGGAGCTTTAGTAGACAAGATCATCTTTACCCACAAATCTGTTGATCAGAGTGTTTATAACTAGTGTCTTTAGACCTTGGATGCCTCCAGCCTCCCTTTCCTGATTCCATAGTATTGACACAAATTCTGATGCTAATTTGGAATTCTGTGTAGGCCAGCCTGTAGCAGTAGTATGTAGATTTCACTCAGAAGTTGTGAGTATTTCGGTGCTTGTAGCTATTATTGTCTATGATAAATTCATAAACTGGTCTTTTAGTTTTATACCTCAGTCTATGAACTTGCTCTGCAAGACTCTGCCCAAGAGGTAGGTCTGTTCTCTTTCTGTTGACAAGATCACCAAGGCTCCTGATTAGGGAAAATTCACCAAGGCAATCAATGTCCCCTAGTGAGGAGGTATTTGGGGAATCGCTGGTAGCTTCCTCTGGTAGAATAACTCAGTATCACCTTAAGGTTACATGAGATCATTTTGAAATTTCCATCCTTAGCCCACTAATTATTCACTACATTTCTTCTCTTCCCTGAGAACATGTGTTTGGTTAGATTCCTCCTGAAGAGTCCCTAAGATAAATATTTGTACGACCATAAGAATTTGGGGAAGCAGTCCCAGGAATCAGCAATAGGAAGGTGGGCACAGAAGAAACAGAAGACAGCACCTTGGTGCATCAGCTCCTGGCACTTCTGGATTTGGAGGTTTAAGGTCCTAGAAAAAGTCCTTAGTGAGAATTGGGTCTTTCTGTAGAACTGTGTAGGTATGCATACAAAAGTGTGCACCAGTGTAGTGAACAGGCATCCACCAAGGTCTGCTACAGGAGGTAGCTCATAAAAAATAAAGCAGTCTATAATTTCAAAAATGCTTATAATAACTGGTCATAATCCAAATTGTTAAACAAGTTCAGTCAGAGTGCTAAACACAATAGAAGACTTTTGTTGTGTTTTCAAATTTGGCTCAAGAAGGAAAATCTAAAACTCATTGCCACTTCTCTGCATTCCTATGTGATTAGAGAAAGAATAACTGAAGCAACTTATTTCCCCCAGGTCAATGATAAGAATACTACCTTCACCTTATGCATGTTTTGTTTAAATATCTGACAGATATTAAACATGGGAGTTGATCCCAGTTTAACTCAGAACAGGGTGTTTGATTAGACTGCAAGTTGAACTTGTAAATACTCAAAGTGCCAGTAATGCCACATTTTTAAAAGTTTTTCAACTTTACTCAAGATTTACTGAAGACTTCTTCATCCACCAAAATTTGTGAGAAATTCAACATCAAGACATTTGAAACACTGCTGGTGTGGGCAAGGCAAGAGAGCAGTGGGTTCTATATAGTCCTAAAATGGTGTTTAACAGGCATCAAAATCTTGAGCAAGGAAAAAGCAAGATCATTGTATGCCTGTCTCTACTGCCTTGCTCTTTGCAGTTGTATGATGCTCTTAAGGAGTAGTGGTCTCTAACTCTGTGACTCCAAGCTGGAGTCACATTTCCCTGAACAGCTCTCAGTCAAAAAAGGGAGAGTCATCAGGGACTCTAGACCTTCAAAGGAAAATTCAGCCCTGTCCTTCACACCATTTTCTTGAGATACAATGGGCAGCCCTGATCTGCATTCCTCCTGCCATTTTCTCCAGAATACCATTGGTATGGCTTCTCCTACCCTTATAAACCAAAAATACTAAAAGCCTAAAGTGTTCTTTACTCTCCTGATCTTGAAGAAGAAAGCTTAATTACTTCATTGGAACTAGAATCAGCATCATCTGCCTTGGCTATTTTCAACTTCCTTTTTCTAGCTTGTAATTCACAATGTACATAAACTTAAACTCAGGAAGAAAGTCGAGGAAAATAACTTGATGTGAAAGGGTTTGGAAGATGACAAACAGCTCCAAAGTTACCACTGGTAAAATCACTAGCAGGAAACTAGGAACAGTGGCACCAACTTGTACCCCAGCTACAGGACCCCGAGATGGGAGGAAGGATTGCTTGAGCCCAGAGTTCAGAACTGGTCTGGGCAACATAGCAAGACCTTACCAAAAAAAAAAAAAAAAGAAAAGAAAAGAGAAAGCATCCACCGACTCAGGCTAGAAGAAACAGCACTCAGGACACTTAAGGACACTCACCAAAGTCAGCCAGCATGTGCTGCAGAGGGTGAAAGGGAGGCTAGCCACTAGAAGGCAACTTGAAGGAGAAGGTAAGCAGAAGATATCCAGAAACAGGGGTGATTAGAATAAACATCAGGGATGCCCCTGGATCCCACTGTTGCTTACAGCCTGGGTCTAGAGAATACACCATTTGGGAAACATAAAAATCACTCTAGGGGAAGAGTGTAGTGGCCAATAGGGGCCCAGCATAGCTGCCACTCCTTTCAGTGCCCAATAAGCCTAGATCTTCTCCTGCCAGGATTCAGAGGTTCAGTAAGTGAGATATTTCCCAAGGAGGGCCTCCCTCAACCAGAGTACCATAGAAAGTGCAAGCTAGAGATGCATTCAGAGGGCAGCATCTTGGAGAAGACCCGTGAGCCCCAGGGGCAGAAAAATATAGAGGCCAAGGTTCTGACATGGGACCTGGCATTAAGGAAAGCAGGATCTGTGAAATAGTGAGAAACATGGGTACTTTCGGTGACTGAGACTTGTAAGAACTGTGAGTGGAGGAAATATTGCTGAATGGTGGTGGGTGCTCTCTTTTGGTGGTCCCCAAACATCACTGAAATTGTGGGTCTGAGAGACACCCAGAGAGAAGCTGAACATTTGGGATACCTGATTCCCAGGAGTGGAGAAAGCACTCTGGATCAGTGCCTGCTGAAGCTTTTTCCTGCTGGTTTACTAGATAACATTCTTCACAGAACTAGAAAAAGCAATCCTACAATTATATGGAACCCTGAAAGACCTGCAATAGCAATTATTAAGCAAAAAGATGCATCACAATACCAAATTTCAAATTATACTACAAAGCTAGAATAAGAAAATCAACACAATACTGGCACAAAGATAGACGTAAAGATCAACAGACTAGAACAGAGAACACAGAAACAATCTCATGCATTTACAGCCACCTGATTTCTGACAAAAAGGACAAAAAATATACGTTGGAGAAAAAAACATCTTCTTTAACAAGTAATTCTGGGTATCTTTATGCCAAAGATTGAAATTAGATCCTTATCTCTCACCCTGTACTGCAATTTTTAAAATGGATCTAAGATCCATATATAAAGACAAAAACTTTGAAACTGCTGGAAGATAACATAGGGGAAATACTTGTGTCAATAGCACAGGTAATAAAATCAAGATTCAACAAATAGGATTCCATAAAATTAAAGTTTATGCACAGCAAAGGAAATAATCAACAGAGTGAAAAAAACAACCTACAGAATGGGCAAAAATTTTGATAACTACTCTTATAGAATATTAATATCTAGAATATTTAGAGAAGTTAAAAATTAATGTCCCCAATCAAATAATCTGATCAAAATAGGCAAATAAAATGAATAGACACTTCTCAAAAGAAATACAAATGGTAAATAAGTATATGAATAAATCTTTAGCATCTTTAGCCATTACAGAAATGCAAATCAAAACATAGCTGAGAGTCTATCATATCTCAGTCAGATTGGCTATTACCAAGACTACAAAAAGCAACAAATACTGGCAAGCATATGGGGGAAAAGACACTTTCCTACATTGTTTGTGGAAATATAAAGTAGAACAAGCACTGTGGAAATTGGTATGGAGATTCTTCAAAAAAGTAAAAATAGAAATTCCATTTAACCCATGTTGTGGCTTGTATATAGATGTCCTCCCAAAACCTCATGTGGTCCCAGGTGAAGAGTTTCAAAGGTGGGTGAATTAGGGTGCATGAGGCTGAGATAAAGAGAATGATGCCGGGATTAAGGACGTTCCACCCTGGGTGTGGGTGACACTACCCAAAGGGTGGGTAACCTGGATGAAGTAAAAAGGCAGTCTGGGGAGCTGCTTCTGCTGCTGCCCTTGCTTGCTGTTTCTTGCCTTCTGCCTGATGTGTCACATCATGAGCTGTTTCTCCCCTAAAATCCCCCTCTGTCATGACATCCTGTAATGGATTCAGCTGACTAGGGACCGAAACCTCTACAAACTGTGAACTAAAATAAATCTTTCTTTCTTTAACTTGTGAGTGTGAGATATTTTGTCTCAGCAATGAGAAAGCAAATGCAGAAAACCCAGCTATACCTCTTCTTGGTATATTCTTGAAAGAATTAAAAACATAATTCTATAGTAATACATGTATATCCATGCTTAGAGGAGCACAATTCACAATATGTCTGCTCTGGAAATAGGCTAAATGCCCATAAACATATGAATGGTTAAAAAAATGTGAGTATATATGTTGAAATATTATTCATCCAAATAGAAGAATTAAATCATGTTATTCACAGAAAAGTAAAACTTGAGACCATCATGCTAAGTGAAACAAGTTAAACACAAAATGTTACGCATCACATTATTTCTTTTACATGATAAGCCTAAAACATAATTAATTAATCAAATAAAGGCGAGGTGATAAGAAAAAAAGATCTGACTCTTGGAGATAGAGAAGTGCATCAGGGGAAAAAGAGGGATAAGGAAGGAGGCAGTGAAGGGATTGAAAATGATTAAGATACGTTATATATGCACGTACCAATTCCCCCAAATGAAGTACAATAATGTTCCATCTCAGTGAAGAATTGCCAGTTGAGTTTCTTTTGTTATATCCTGAGATTCTATTGCAATAAATCTGCTATGGGACTCAGGAATCTCTATTTTCAACAATTATTTTCAAATGCAAGCTTCAGATGATCATATTCTGTAAAATATGTGTTTGCTACTATCTGTGTTAGACAATTTGCTAAAAGCATATAGGTCTTATTTTATAAAAAATTCTGTCCTTTACATAAAATTTATATATCAATCAAGTTAGGTCTATTATACTCTAAGAACAACTTCAAGATAGTAATAATATAAAACAACTAAAATTAGTTTTTTTACTTATTCTGTGGGCCAATATTCATTTATGATGGGACTCTGTTCCATAGCTTCAATCAAGGTCCAACTTGGCCCAAGTGCTACCATTGGGAACATTGCTACTCCCTGCAACAAGGAAGGAAAATAAAACAAAAGGGCACCACTTTTTCTCTCACATATCATTAGCCAAGGCAACTTGATTGGTCATGTTTCATATTAGTAGATAGAAAAGTGCAGTTATGCAATATGCTTAGCTGGCAGAGAGCTGAAAATACTTCTTTTTGTTAAATTCTTTTATTGGTACATTGTAGGTATACAACACAATTACATTTCTCATTGGGAATTGTACCTCTACATAATGCATCTTGGTTCTTATTTTGTCCCCATTCCTAGCCCTCCCTTCACACCCTCCACTCTTCCCTATTTACAAAGAATTTATTTCCATATCTTCCATTTCTCAGCATTTTTCCTTTCCCTTCTATCCTTCCTCCTGCCCCTCCCACTACCCCTACCACTTTGGACCTTTTCTTCCTATTTTGGATTATAGATAATTCATTCTAATCATTGGTACATTTTAGGTATACAATATAATGACATTCATCATTGGAGATTTGCACCTTTACATAATCTCTCTTGGTTCTTATTTTTCACCCTTGCCCAGCCCTCCCTTCAACCCCTCCAGTCCTCCCTA
>NW_004624845.1:1781738-1839500 GCF_000247695.1 Heterocephalus glaber | reverse complement strand
AGTATCAGAGTGTTCCATCTCATTTCCCTTTGAGGTTGCTGTAGGTGATCTGGAAGTCTGGTTTTGAGACTTATTTACATGTTTTCTCATTTCAATTGGGGGGGTGGTGGTTGCTGTTGGTGCCTGTGAGGATCACCTTCTCTGTGATGAGAGATGTGGGTCAGGGGCCAGGATTGGTGGTAGGGATGGTGGCCCAGAAGCTCCTTCTTCTAGGCTGGGAGCAGGGGGATGGATGGTGGCCGGGAACCCCCTTCCTCTGGATCAGGAGCAGTAGGGTGGCGGCTCAGAAGCCCCTACCTCTGGGTCGGGAGCAGCAGGAGGGATGGTGGCCAGGAAGCCCCTTCCTCTGGACCAGGAGCAGTAGGAAGGCAGCTTGGATGCCCCTTCCTCTGGACTGAGAGCAGTGGGACAGAAAGTGACCCAAAAGCCCTTTCCTCTGGGCTGGGAGCAGCAGGAGGATGCTGGCCAGGAAGCCCCTTCCTTTGGACCAGGAGCAGTGGGACAGCAGCTCAGAAGCCCCTACCTCTGGGCCGGGAGCAGTAGGACCCAGTACCATGGTCTGCTGGTCTGGTGTCCTCTGCATCTTTGTAGTGTGGAACCACGTGGCTGTACAGAGGAGTGGGTGGGGGGGCCCAGTGGATTGTTGCTGGGGCATGGGCTGATTCGGTGTGTTCTGTGTGACTTGTGACCTCGAGCTGAAAATATTTTGAACAGAAATCTTCTCAGACTAGAAACGACCAGATTTGGTCAAAGAGAACCTGGGCTCAAATTCTGATTTCATAACCAAATACTTTAGTGCCTGAAGCATAATAAATGTTCATACTAAATTAGTTGAATTGAAAATGATCATCTTTCTGATTGGAGTTACCTATCACATACCAATGATATTTTAGTGTCACACATACATTTTATTTTCACATTTTAGTTCACAGATAGTATCTAATGAAAGTACAAAGGAAGAATATGAGACAATTAACTAGCTAATACCAGAAAGTACCATAGGCTGGGTTTCCCATTAAACAAACCTTAGGGTAATATTTTGGAGAAACAGCACTTGCAATAGAGTGAGGGTAGGAGTCCATAAGAAGAAAAGTTGATTTCTGATGCAGTAATGAGACAATCTGCCTGTGAGCTAGAGCTAGGATGGCTTTTCAGGGGTGTGCTGGATTGTGGCGTGGGAGCCAACCCTAAACTTGGGCCATGTGGTGCCCTGGGGGTCAGTTCCTGGAGAGGGACTAGGTTGAGAGCCTCAACCAGTCAATAAGTGCTTGCTTCAGCTGGGGAAACTAGGGGACTGAGAGCCTCAGGCCTCAGTGAGGGATGTGAGCAATGTACCATGGCACACACTTTAAAAGTAGATCCAGAAATGGAATGGACTATAAAACTGGAAGACCCTGGACTATGACTTCTCATTATTTTTCATTAAATCTTGCCTTACTTTGAACAATAAGTTGACTAAGGTATTTAATGTTTAATGCTCTAATATATAAACAGTGACATCAATGTAAAAATGAATAATAGGTAATAGAACCTAAATTATTTTCTCTTGCCTCTCTGTCACCATAATCTAGAAATAATTAGCCTCATAGGAATTACTATCAGAATGTTAGGCCTAGTGCCAAAAGGAAATTATTTTCATGACAGTCAGCTCAGAAATAATTCCTAATAGCAGACTAATTCAGTATTTGACTTACTTCTACCTAAGTTGAAATGCTTTCTAAGCTTGTACATCTTAGGTTAGCACATTACACCTCCTCAGTACTTCTTAGGAACAAGGCACAAGGACCCAAAGGATGAAGCAATGGTCTGGAGCATGGATACGATGGGATGACTTGAATAGCTGTATTAGGAGGAAACAATTTAGAGATCTTAATTTTTGAGAGTATAAATTATGGAGTATAGAACTGCATTATTTCCAAGATAAACTTATATCTTTAAATAAATGCATTTTCAAGGGAATTTCAATAGAAAAATTTGAGATGCCCACTTTAAACTATTACAGAATCCCTTTAGAGAGTATGACTTTTTTCAAATACCAAAGTTTTTATATTGCAGAGACATCACTACCATGTATTTCCTTGAGAAATAAAAAAAAAAAAATTGAAGGAGGCTTATATTTCTTTAGAGAACAAAGGATTACTTACACTTTCTCTTTCCTTCAACTGGGCTTTATAAAGTTAGTGAGCCCAATGGCAGTCCAAAGATACCAAGAATTCTACATCTACATCATTGTTGGTGAGAATGTAAACTAGTACAACCACTGTGAAAATCACTGTGGAGATTCCTCAAAAACCAAAATTAGAAATTCCATTTGACACCGCTAACTTCCTCCTAGGTATCTTCCCCAAAAGAGTTATAATCATCATATTACAGAGATACAGGCATACCCATGTTTATAGCAGCACAATTTATAATAGCTAAATCTTGGAAAGAGTGTATATGTCCATCAACAGATAAATATGAAAAATGTGGTATTTATACACAATGAAGTAATATACTGCCACAAAGAAAGATAAACTTTAGGCATTCATAGGTAAATGGATGCAACTTGAGAAAATAATGTTGAGTGAAATAAGTCAGACACATAAGCTGAAATATCAGATTGCATAGTTTCTCTTATTCTGCAAAAAAAGTATAAATCAAGAAAAGACAAATGTATAAATATTTAATACCAAATTTATTGAGACATCATAAGTTTAATAGAAATTACCTTTGGCCTCTACAATTATAAAAGGTGCTCAAAGTGGTGGTCATTAGCTCCAGAATATATATATATATTCAGAATATTTATTTATTTGTATGCATAAATTTATTTTTCTTTTCCTGAATGTATATATATATATAGAGAGAGAGAGAACTAAATACTTCCCAAATTTGCATGTTCTATTTTTTAAAAAATATTTCAAAATATTTGCTAATTTGTTTCATTTATATTAATAGTTTATCTTAGTTCATTGAAAAGAATGTGTTATTTTTGTTTGTTTCTTTTTTGTAAGAAATTTTTTGGTTTATATCTTGTACTGAGTAACTACTTTAAAGATAATGATACACAGTGGGATAACTATTGTTATTCTCTTATTCGGCTGTAAAATTTTGTGGTTTTTTTTCATAAAAAGGGGAAAAAAGAATTCTACATCTCAAAATATCTTCCAGAATAAGTCATGGTAGAATGTGAGAATAGGATTTGAAATAGTATTTATCAGGCATTTTCCACAAGCCAAAATCTTTCACATGGTTTATCTAACATAACCCGATTTTTAAGAAGTATTCATTATGCTGATTTTATAGCTTGGAGAAATGAGGAAAATGGAAAAGGGCATAAACTCAAGTTATTAGTCTTCAGTTTTCTATGTCTGCAAGCTATTGATATATATAATAGAGAATTCCTGTACTATAGAAAGTTATATGGGATTCAGAATCAGACAGAGGTTCAGAACCTGATTCTATTGTATATCCATTCCATGACATTTGAAAAAATTCTACTATATTTGAGCCCCAGATTTTTTTTTTTTTGGTACCGGGAATCGAACTCAGGATCTTGAACTTGGGAGGCAGGCAGCGGAGAGCCCCAGATTTTTTATCTGAGAAATGCAAAATACCAATGCTGAGTTGTGAGAATAAGAAACATATATATTTTTAGATCTAATGTTATGTAATTTTTGAATGATGAATTCAATGAATATGCCTAAATGAATGGGCCGCTTCAAGTCTACTTAATATGAAGCCGAGTGGACCCTTGGCAGTCACTCAAGAACTCCGCCCAGAGGAGCGGAATGTTCCAATTTAGTTGGCTACTTGTCTTTGTGATCCAGCCTGACCTTCAAATGAATGTGCTTCTTTTATAGTCCACTCAGGCAGTTGCTAACAATAAGAACATCAAATATCCTTCTTTAGTTTTCCCAAAGAAGCTTTGGTAATATTCCCAATATGCTATATTCTTAATCTCCTTTTTTACCTGGTTCATTTTGCATAGGATATTTTCTCTACTATTTGATCTAGTTTTAATTAAAGCTGATAATTCTCGGGTGCTTAGCACATGCTTTCTAATGACTGTGATATTAATGGACATAATAAACAGACCATCTAATATTGATAGAGTCTACAGCTGCATCTGCTAATTAAGGACAATAAAGGCTGTAGGGGCAAGAGTTCCCATGCAACATTTGTTTAATTAAAGCCTTTGTCTGCCCTCTCAGAAGGGTGAAAAATATTCCATTTAAAATGTACTGAAAACAAACATACTTTTTAGAATGCAGAACATTCAATGAGAGCCCCTCCTAACCTGCCAGAAGGAAAACTTTAGGCCAAAATAACATCTTTTATTGATAATATATACAATGTTGTTATTCCCATTGTTTTAATTAGACCAAATAATTTATTCTATTTCTAAATCCAATATATAGACAAAAGTCTATATTGTCAATAGGTCTTAAGGGGGGATAGGTTTACAAATAAGCCAGGGCTGATTGGAGCAGGGAATATGGGACAGAATGGCAATAGGAATCAGGAAGGTCAGAGAACAGCAAGGTTACATTATAAATAGTCATAATGGAAGTGAACTTCTGCAGGCAAAGTACGGGTTCACTGTGTGTCGACTACTGATGTGCTGGCTTGATTGGGGTGATAGCTTCAAATTTTAGGATTCATCTATATGCAATTAGCTGAACATCAATTATGCCTTCATTTTTTTAAAGCAAGAAAAATCAAAACATCGCCATGACAATGATCCTAAAACCATAAACATACTAAATTAATTTAATAATACTTTTCAATTTTGAATATGAGAATCTGAGACTTCAACCTTGTGATACTGAAAAAGATGGGGGTATTAATTATAGACGCAATTAGACAAAATGCTGTCAGTTAAGAAAATATTTTGTCTAAGTTTTTTATTTTTCATTGCAATCATATAATACTACACACACATGTAAAGTAGATCAGAATTTTTTAGAGAGGTATAAAATGAAAGAAAAGAGACAGAAAAAGAAAAAGAGAAAAAGGTTGAGTTTTGAGCCATGGACAATTACTTGAGAAACCAGTACCCAGTACAGAATATGGCTTCCACAATGAAGCCTAGCCTTAAGTCTTTTCTGACATAAAATTTGAGAAGACTTACATGAGACCAAGGATAACCAAAAGGTTTGATAGAAATTCATGGGTGAGAAATGTAAATTAGATAACAATAACGAAACTTAAAATTATGATTTTCATTATCACTGCTGCCCTTAAGAGCAGTCCCCTGTTTATCCTCCCCATGTTCTAGCATTATTATGATCCTATCTGAAACTTTATCTGTAACTCTGTGTAGTCATCACAGCCTGCATCTCATCAGCAACATGGTACCCATCTACCATGAATTGGTCATGCAGTAAAATGTTCAGGTAGATAGAAATAAAATTTCATGTTTAGGAGTCAAGGCAACAGGTCTACTTCACATAAATTTTCAATATTATGAGTGATTCCTTTTAGCAGTAATTTCTAGAATGTGAATATAAAGTGACCAGATATCTATGGAATTTCGAGTAGGAAGAACAGGATCTTGCCAAGTTCAGAACTGCTGTCCTTATACTCTAGTATGCAGGGTAGAATATCTATAGCATCTCTGTCTCTTCTTTATGCAATGTACCTAATTGCTTTGCTCAAAGGTCATCCATTCCTAAGACCACCTCTGAAGGACAATCAAATATTTAAATCTTCTGTATTCTCCTGTACAACTACCAGCAGTATGGCAGTACTTAGGACTTTTTAAATTTTATTTTATTTTATTTTATTTTTGGTATCAGGGATCAAACTTTGGTCCCCGAGCTTGCGCAGCAGGCAACAAAACCACTGAGCTAAATCCCCAGCCCTGGACTTTTTAACCCTAATGGTAGAAGTACCTTTAAATAAAAAGAGGGATTTCATCATAGGGATACAGGACAAATTCAGAGAAATTTCAGTGCTACTGCTGTCTTAGGAAAATATAGCCAGGTGCTACAAAACTGAATGGCCTCTCATCTCTGCTTCTGTTAACAAACATTTCCCATTTCCCTCCTCTTTCCTCTCTTCTTTCTCTCTCTGCAAATTGATGTGTTATATTTAAATTACTGTGTCCATATGAAGGAACTACTTTCTCTATAGAATTGGAATGATAATGCATGATAATGAAGAATACCATATGATGATGATGGTGGTGATTAAGATGATCAAGTATTTATTTTCTATGTCTGAGAGTAGGATAATAACACCTATCCAAATAGGATTATTGTATAAATTGGAAAAATCATATTTGGGGAAACCAAGGAGATATAATATATATCAATATAAAAGTCAAGTATAGTTCAACATAAAGGTCCCCATATTCTGCATCAATATTAGTTACCATTCATTAAATATTTATTGTGTGCCAGCCACTTTTTGAATGACTTTGGGTTATCTTCTTTAATACTCTTAACTTTATGAAATAAATAAGTACTATCATGATCTTTATTTTCCAAATGAGGAAACTGAAATGGCTTAGTGTGTAATAGAAGCAGAAACTGAAGTTTTCCAGTCTGATTTGAAGGTTGACTTGTGCCATTACCTTATATCTACATTGGCTTCTTTGATCAAATTTCAACCAAAAACAGTAATAATCTCTTAGAAGTATAAACTAATCCAGCTGTAGAAATAATTTTAGACAGATTAGGTTTTTATAAAGATCTTCCAGGTGATAAAATAGAGAATATATGATACAAATATTCCCAGTGAATTTAAAAACAATCATGTACCAACCAATTGGGAATATATGTGATTCAATGTAACCCAGATAGGCATATAATAGCCCTGAGAGGGTCTGATGACTTAAAGAGTGAGAATTAAATTAATTACATGTTGTATTTTTTTCTAAAAGTATAGTTCTCTCGCTTTTGAGAGGTACAATCTAGTTTAACGGCAGGACCAAGGACTTTTGAATTACCAACAGCATGCCAAGCCTTGGGATAAAACAGCCTCAGGCTCATGAATCAGTCAGGTATTCAGCATTTCTAGGATCAAACTGTGAGGCATACATGAGGCCTGAGTTTAAATAACTCCAAAGCACAGGTGCTCAAAAGGAATAACCCAGGGGCCCCAAATTCTATACCCTAACAACCAACAGCTGGAAGAAAGCCTAATGAACTCAGCAAGTTTCATCTTTATACCAGACACAATACAATTTCCAATTGTAAATTGGTTACAAAACTTCATATTTTTATAACAGTTGCTTTTCATTTCTCCCCTCCTCCTTCACTAATATCTACACAAGTATACACAGATACCTGCACACAAATACATGCACACAAATATATACATATGTACATACATGTATACCTTAGTGATTAAAAAGTTTACCTTTGATATACTGCACTTAAATTCAGTTCCTGAAAACATATTCTTTTATAACCTTTAATATAACTCAGAGTTCACTTTAGTTCCTTGTAGTTTTGAATAATTTAATTCTATCTTCTAGGTTTCTTTTAGTTATATTTGGGGCTTGCCATTATAAGTAAGAGATGCGGGGGCTTTTTTATTTTTAATAACCCTAGTCTGTTTTATGGTATTCTAATTTGTCTTTGTTTACACAAGGTGTGAAGGGATTGCTATTCTGACCACAAGACAAAGAGTTCATCTTTTCCTCCTTGGCAACCAGCCTATTTTTCAGAGGTGAGGAGACCACTGGCCTAAATAGACTAATGTGGTCTGGTTACTTCCCTGACTTCAGGTGTTATTATATGAAATAGCACTTCATTATATTACCTCTAAGTGACCTTTAAACATATTCTATCTTTAATACTTTAGAATTTCAGAGATCAATATGAGCTTTAAGTAGCAATTATTCTCCATTCACTACCAAGAGCCAGAAACAAATAATGTAGAAGCAAGGCATTTCATGTAGGTGCATAAAGCAAGAATCTGTATGGAAAAGGCAGAGAGGCTCATCACCCATCACAAAGGAACTAGAGATGCTAACATTGTTGTTCTTTATTAGATTTTTGTAGTCCTATTTAGAAAAGGTCATCTCAGAGTATCTGAAATTATCACAAGGCCTGCCTTTTACAAGCCCTACTTCTTTGCCCTTAACAATTATCCAGGACAGTAGGAGAATTCTTTTTCGACTTTATCTGTTTATCCAAGTACATGACATGATGAAGGAACTTTTTTTAAAGAGCATATTTCACTGCTTCTCTCTGAGATAGTATCTGAGTCTAAGCACAGATAAAATAAAACTGTAAAAGTATAAATTAGTAGATTGAACCATTAATAATATTCTAATAGATATTCTGACTGCATTTATTTATTTTTTTATTTATATTTTGTGATGCATAATAACTAATTCATCTTGGAGAACTGCTACACAAGATATTGCATTTTGATCATTTTTGTTTCCCCTCCCTTACTGACCTCTCCTCCTCTTCCCAGATCATCTTTCCATCTCCAGAGTCTACATCCTTGTTTCCTACCATCTCTTTTATTTTGCTCTTTATGTACATTTTGTATCTAATTTTTAAAAGGTGGAGCACAATTATTTCCACATCTACCCACTAACTCTTTTCCCTGGGCTTTCAATGAGAGCTCATCAAAAAGAATGAGGGCCTAGAGAAAACAAATGAGTCTTTGGTGCAAGTGTGCATAGCTACATCTGATGGTGAATAAAAATAATTGAGTAAACCCTCTGCCTCCCAGGTACTGAGTTCTGGGAAAAGGGTCTATCACTGGAGGAAGAGCAGAGATCACTCCTCTGGAGACACAGATGCCTACCTCCATCTATAGAAGAACTGCAAGGATTCTCATCCCTAGCCCAGGATTCAAGGCCTCAATTCAGAAACTGTCAGGCTAAATTTAAAAGTGACCTGACAAGGACTAGGAATGTCACCTAATAGTAGAGTACTTGCCTAGTGTGCTTGAGGGCCTGGGCTTTATCCTCAAAAAACAACAACAACAACAAAAATATCCCTTCTGGTAAAGCATAAGTGGGTGTGATTTGTGACTCAAAAAGGTGACCCCTTGATGACATCTTGCTATAGGTGTCAGTCAACCCTCCCCTTTTGACACATCTAAATAACTGAATGTGACATTTTGTACCTTCATTTGCACATGCTGTCCTTTACTTGCCACACTCTCCACCGAAAAGTGAAGACTTTTTTACTCTGACTTTATTCTGATTGTTTATTATGAACTAAATGGTATGAAACAAATTTTTTTTTGATTTTTTGAAACAGGGTCTCACTAGGTAGTTCAGGCTGGCCTTGAACTCCAGGTGATCCTCCTCCCTCAGCCTTCCCATTGCTGAGATTACAGGCAAGTGACACCACACCCAGCTCTTGAGACAAATTATTAAATTCACCAAGTTCATTAAAGTTTATCAATAGGAAAGCAAGATACAAAATCAAATAACAAGTGTTAAATGATCAGGACTTTGTAAAAAGAAGTCCGGCAAGAATGCACGTGAGATTCAGTAGTGCTCTGAAGATGCAAAAGCCTCCAAATTGGTCTTATTGTTTCAACTCTTGCTCTACCTTTCAGACTTTCCTTAGTGTTTAAATCTAAAATGTTCCCTAAAATTCTCATGTATTTGGAAGGTGATTAAATCACAAGGGTGCCATAGCTGACTTGCTGTTAGGAGTTAGGGCATGGCTGGGCTGGGGATTTAGCTTAGTGGTGACACTGCCCGCCTGCAAAGTGCAAGGTCTTGAGTTTGATCCCCTGCACCAAAAAAAAAAAAAAAGAGAGAGAGAGAGCAGTTAGGGCATGGCTGAAGGTGGGTCAATGGGAGCATAACCTGGGAAAACATATTCATGTCCCCAACTCTGCCCTTTCTTTTGCTCTGCTTTCTGTCTGTGATGACATAAAAAACTTTCCTCCATGAGGCCTTTGCTCTGTGCCCTTCCTGCCTTGGAGCAAGCTAACTATGGACTGAATTCTTTAAAACCCATGAGGCAAAATAAACCTCTCTTCATTTAAATTGTGGTGTCAGGTATTTTGTTCCAGTAATGAGAAAGTGACTAAGACACTTAGCAACAGTTAATATTTCCAAAGAAGAGATCTGATCATTTCATTTCCCTGAATAAAATCGCCTTCTCTTCTGGCCCTATCCTCACCAGCAGGTAAGTCTATTTATTATTACTAAAATTCAGTACGTGTGGAGTAAAAACAAATCCAAACCCAAAGCTGCAGCCTTCTGTCTTCCCGTGAACATTGAAAATCTTCCTTGTTTGTACTCCAGTTTCCTCACAGAGTGCTGGCTCATTTTCCTGGGTGTAGACACAAAGTTTGCCTTCTATTTTGCTCGGTATTAACTTAATGGCTGCCTACTTCCCTCAAAAAATAATTGAAAATCTTTTGCCAAAATTAAAACCATGTTATGAACCCTATTTGCACCTAGAGACTCCAGCAGTCATGTTCTACACAGTTGAAGATGCTGCCTTTGAAATATTTATGCTTCCTGGATCACCTCACCATGTTTTGCCAGACTCTGTATGTTGCAGAGCTAACATATGATTCCACATCAACTAACATCTGTGGTGCTAGATTGCTTTACATGCTTAGGTTTATAACATTGTGTTCCATTTGATATTTTCCTCACCAAATTGTAATCTCTGCCCCACTCAATAAAAGAATAAAGGATGATAGGTAGTATTATGCACAAGACTGGACTAAGCCAGAATTATTACCAAATATATTAACAGTGAGTTAATACTATTGACTAATAAAGACTCTATTTGGAGGTCCCATGTATGAGATTGTGCGTTAATTTACAGAGGCAGGGCATTCTAGTTATTGTACATTTTCCAGGAAAAAGTAACATAAGTGTGCCATCATGCCTGTAATCCCAGCACTCAGGAGGCTGAGGCCAGAGGATCACTGTGAGTTTGAGGCCAGCCTGGGCTACATAGTGAGCTCAGGGCCAGCCTAAACTACAAAGCAATATCCTGTCTCAAAACAAACAAACAAATAAAAAGTAACATAAGTAATCCTAACTTATGGCATCAAGAAACACTTAATTATGCACATAACTATATCTGTTTTATTATAAGAGATCAGTCATGGGTAAGATAATCAAATTCCAGAAGAGTTTAAAAGTACTGGAGAGGGCTGGGGATTTAGCTCAGTGGTGCCTTGCCTGCTTGGAAAGCACAAAGTCCTGAGTTTGATAAAAAATACAAAAAAAAAAAAAAAAAAGAAAAAGTACTGGAGAGATATACTTTGGGGAGATGAAAAGTGGATTTGGGGATTGGGGGAGATGGTAGGGAGGGAGGGGTGAGGAAGGGGAAGTAAAAAGGATCAAGATGAGATATGTATATAGACCAATTCCCCATCATGAATGTATTTACTAGATATCAAAAATATGTATAGTAATAAAAAATGTAAAAACAAAAATATTAATGCTATAGAGGGCAAAAATAATCCTGTAAGTCATTTACTCTCAAGTACAGTTAAGAAAGAATTACTAACTCAAGGCCTAATATACTGCATTTCAGAAAATATTCACTGAAAATAATATGGTATAATCAAGAGATTTGGCTTAAATCTAGAGTTGAGAGCTCAAGTATTGGCTCTTCCAAATACCTACAGCTAGGCTCTTGTTCTTACCCATCCTTCATTTTTCTATCTGCAAAATGGGTTTTTTAAATGTATATTGTCTCCAAGGTTGTCTTGTTAAACAATACAAATAATACAGTATATTTCAAAGGTATTGTTTTATCTATTATTGTGGCCATTTGGATAAGCATAGTGTTTTGAAATCAAACTAATATAATGTCCTATATTTTTGACATGTAAACGGTCATTAAGTGTTTTAAATCTTTCTTTAACTAACCAGGAGATTTGAAGATCAGCTTTTGAGGGCAGAATTTTGAGCAGAAGCCAAGGTAATTCTACTGCCAACTACAAAGTACTACAGGCATGTGCCAAAAATACTACTCATTTTTGAATGGGAAGTGCCAAATCAATTCTTAAGGGTTTTTATAGTTGTTTCCCATATATCTCTATGAAAAGGGCATTTTTCATATCTCATTTTTAATGGAGCTGTCAGAATAACAAGTATCAATTGTTTTTCAAGTCTGAGAAATTTATCCACTAAAAACCAATCTGACGAAGGGGAGTAGTTTCGGGAAATCCAAAGATTTATGCCTTGAAACCATGGACAGCATACATTGAAATAAGCACAGGTGACTGAGGACCACCCCTCTATAATTAGCCTACTAGGGTCTGTTTATGTATTGATGGCTCCCAGGCAATCGGGAACTGTCAAGGGCACCTTCAGGACAACCATCAGGGCAGTGTTTGAGATATTTGACAACTTGTCCTTGTACAATTGATTGGGAAACGATGTTTTAACTCTTAGTCATCCTTACCCTGTAATCAGATTAGCAGATGGGGTTTATTAAAAGCAGACCATAACATCTCCAAATTCCAAACAGCTAGAATCTCATATGACCTGAGGAGGAATTAGAACTCCAAAACAGAATGTGAAGGCCCCTGCCTCTGCCAGGAGCAAGGAGTATCATTTTTCTTCTCTAGAACTAGCATCCTGGGGGCAAAATTGTAATTGAAATGTTACAGCAAACAGTATGAGTTTCTCAGAAGTGGTAGGAGACTTAATAAATAAAAATGCCTAGAAAGTTATATAATAGGACAGAAATATCTTCAAGGTACTCAGCCTTCCAAGAAGATAATGTTTGAAAAATAACTGATAGCCATTACTGCAAACAAACATAAGTGCTTCAAATTTATATTCTCTGTATTTGAGATTCCACACTAAACTACTTCTTATATCGTAGTAAGGAGTTTGGATATTATTCAAATAGAAAAGTATACCCATCATATTTGTCATTCAACATGCACATATCCCTACCAGCCAAAAAGGTGTTGCTGAGTTTAATTTCTGTGCCTCATATTATGAAAACCACAAGTGTATTGGATTTGTATTTCTGGAATTACTAGCCCTATACAACTTGAAATAGTCCTGAGCCATAGAAAGTCAATTAAAAATTCTAAGCAGGCAGGTGACATTGTTGCTCTGGTGAGAACTGGAAGAAGGCAAGGCTGGGGACAGGAAGCTTTGTTAGAATGCTATAACAGTGACATGGGCTACAGATCATGATGGCTTAAGATCAACATATATGGAGAGACAGATCTAATAGGGACTTAAGATTTGACAGGAGGTCAGAATAATTGAATGTTGAGGAAGAATAAATATATCTAGGTTTCTGATTTTGAAAACTGGGAAGTGGTGGTGCCATTAAAAAGTCAGAAATAAACTTCTTTGAGGATAGGAAAGATGTTCATTCAGATTTGTGCATGTTGCTTTAGATAATGACTTTCATTTCAATGAGCAAGTAGACTGATCTGGTTCATAGTTATGGTTGGGAGCTGTTGTGGGTAGAACTAAAAATTCCCCCAAAAGTCTCATTTATTCAAAGGTGGAAATTTGGGGAGATGATTGAATTATGGGGTCAGGAAATCATTAATGTATAATCCATTGATGAGTTCATAGTTGAATGCACTGTTAGAAGGTGGGGCCATGTTGGAGGATGTTGGTCACTGGGCATGTGACTTGAGAGTATTCTATTTTCTCTGTCTACTTCTTGGCTGCCATAAGCTGAACAATTTTCCTTCACGAGGCCCTTCTGCCATGTCATTTCTGCCTAGGAACCAGTTAATTTTGAATTGAATCCTTTGAAACTGTGAGCCAAAATAAACTTCCCTCTCTTAAATTGTGGGTGTTGGGTATTTTGTCACAGCAACAGGAAAATGTAGAAGCCTTTATGTGACTGATACAGAAGCCCTTATGTGGGCCCTCAATGAGCCTCATTTTCTGATACTTAGAGTTTATGCAATACCTTATTTCTTGAGTAATGTGCTTCTGACTAGTAGAATATGTAAACATTGAGATGTCTCTTCTGTGATTAGGTCACAAAAGGTTGTGAATCTTGTTTTTCCAGTACAGTCTCTCTGCTTTCACAGCTCTTAGTCTTTGATGTAGCAAACTGTCATGTTGGGGATGGCCCACATGTCAAGGCACTGAGGGTGGGCCTTCTGCCAACAACCAGCAAAGAACAGGCTTGATCCAAGTGCCTGCAGGAACTGAATTATTTCTACCATCTCTGAAGGAGATTTTCCTACCAAGCTTTTACATGAGACTATAGACCAGGGATGGCGAACCTTTAAAGCTTTCAATGATAACAAACACTCAGATGCAGTGCTCATGCCATAGCTTTGCCACCACTGCATAGACCATATGCTCACACTTTGATTATAGCCTTGTGAGAGAAGAGAAGCAAAAAATCCATTGAAAACTGTGCCTGACCCAAAGAAATGAAAATATTGATGTGTATTGGTTTAAGCCACTAAATTTTGGAGAAATTTGTTATGCCATGACAGATAATTAATCCAAGAGCTCTGGAGATGGAGGTATTTGTGACTCAACAGCACACAGATAATGTACACCAAGCATAAGTAAGCTCCCTGAGATAATGTGTAGTAACAGGGGAAATAAAACTGGTACAGAAGCTGGAAGAATAACACAATTTAATGAATAGATAAAAGACTGGGAACCTGCAAAAAAAAACCTTCGAAGAAATAATTCAGAGATCAGAAAAGTAAGAATTTCAAGGTTAAGGCATGATGAAATATTAAATGCTGAGATAAAGCTGGGAAATTGTTTTCTGTAAGAAAGTGAATTTCACTCACCTTCATGTAAACAATTTCAAAGATATGACCTGGAAGATTTTAATAGACTGAGGAGAAAACACAAGGTGAGAAGGTGAAATAATCTTCTTTGAAGGGGGTCAGCTGTTGAAAGAAGGAACAAGTGATATTTGCATAGGTGAAAAGTTGGTGGCTTTTATGTGGAAAAAGTGTGAGCTTATTTCTTTGATGAGGTCTTTGGTCATGGAAATTTCCATTACATTTTCTGTTATTCATACTACAGTCATTTTATAACAAAAACAATGGAGACCATAACTTGTTTAGTGATTCATAATCCTCCTGCTGCTTTGAAGGCCCCTACATGTCCATTTGCACTTTACATAACAAAACACAGCATTTTCCCCACATATTATGTCATAAATATTTCCTAATGTTATTGTCAAACTTGTGTACTATAAAATGATCTATTTCCTATTTGTTGGACTTCTAGGTTGTTTCCAGCTTTTTATAACTGTAAATAATCCTGTGATTAATTACACAAACTTGCTCCAAAACAAAAACAGAGAGGCTCCCCATAAAAGATGTTCTCTGGATGCTTTCTAATGCCAGTACTCTTCAGGCTAAAGAATTCTGAAGTTAGTTCAATAAAAATCCATGCAAAACTTGATGGGTCTCCTTCCTCTTTATTCTTATATTATCCCAAATTACAAAAGCCCAATGGGTGGGTAGTTCAAATAAACAGTAAATGATCAAGTGCCTAGACTGAGCTTAAGCTTTCTGTGAACCCATATGTGTTCTATGAACCCATTCTGGGTTGACATCTTTCTACCAAAATCCTGAGGAACATGAAATACGGCAGAGAGGGGTTCAATCATCTTTCTTCTTTTATTTATTTATATTTAATCAGAAGAAGTGCTGTGCTCCTTAATGCCTCCTTTGTTATTGCATCCAAGTAAAATAATCTACTCTCTCTTTGTGGGATGAGTGAACTGGTAAAAGTACCTTCCACTCAAGTTTATAGAAACTGTTACAAATCTGCCTAAACATTATGTTTGCCATATCCTTCCTATGAACTGCTATTACATTATGGTTAGTCTCTTGTTGAAAGGAAAAGTTAGTACTGCTTTTACTGTGGTCAGCTGAAATTCAACATGCTTAAAAGAAAACTTATCATTCCTTTCTCACAGCCTCCTTTCTGACTTAACTTCTACAAAGAGACCACCTGCTATGGTTTGGATATGTTCTGTCCTCACTTAAGGTGTGGTCCTCAGTGCCAGCAGTGTTGGTCAGTATGGAATAGAGAAAGGTGTTTGGGTCCTAGGGGTGGAGTATCATGAACAGATTAATGCCTTCCTCCAAGGACTGAGTTCTTGCTCTCACGTGACCAGACTAGTTAACACAAGAGCAGGTGGTTACAAAATAAGTCCACTCCTCTTTTGTCTCTTCCATATACATCTGCTTCCCTTGTCCTTTCCACCATGAATTAAAGCAGGATAGAGTCCTCAGCAGAAGCTGGAAGAAATCAGTGACATTTTTAGACTCCCCAGACTCCACAACTGTGAGCCAAAATAAACCTCTTTTCTTTATAAGTTACCCAGTTTTGGACACTGTTGGAGCAACAGAAAATTGACCAATCTTTTTCTTTACCATATTTTAAGATGCTAAAGATGTATTCTTATATCTTGGAATTTGGGCAAATATGAGTTTCCTACAAGAAGACAAGGAAGATCAAAAAAGGACTAGGGCCTCAAAAATTAACACACCCTAGGGGAAGTCACAGGAAGGACATTTGGAGGGAAGTATAGATAGTTAAGAGGTATAGTTTTAGAAAAAAGAGGTCTGGGTTCAAATCCCAACTAAATGTGTGAGCTTGATGATTTAAACAGGATCTTTATAAGGATTTAAATGAGATATTATATGTAAAGGGCTTATCACATCTCCTGGCAAAATAAGATCTTAGTAAATGGAAGCTATTACTATCATAACCTATCAAGACAGAGATAGTTGGCTGCAAACATAAAGCATAATCTATCCATTGGAAATGTTCCCGGGTGAAGCTCCTTCTGTGGTAGTCAAGGTAAAGCAGCAGCAGGAATTTCAAGGGAAGAGACTGTAGGGAGTTCACCGTTGGTTCCTGTGTCTGGTAGCAGCAGTGATGGGAATCCAAATCTGTACCAGATGCAGAAGGCTCTCTCCATTCATAGGACTATGGGGTTTTCCTAGTCAGTCTTGTCTCCAGATTCGATGATAGCAAGTCTACATCCCAATTTCAGAGAAACTAAGAAGAAGCAGGAACCAAGGGAACTATGAAGGTTTCAGGAACAAATGGGGAGCTCAATCTCCAAATGGAGTCTGACTTCAAGTGGATTATGACTCAAACCTACTATCTAACCGGTACAGCTCCCTGAATTCCACCTACCAAGCCTTTTTAATGGTTCCTCCCTGCCTGTAAGTGAAAGGAAACAGTAAAACTATCTGCACTTTGGGATCGCTACTGACTGGGAGAAAAATGACCTGTACACACAGTTTACTGCACCAGGGTTTATAAGCTTTGATGATCCTGCTGGAATTTTATACAAAATGTAGGAGGATGGGCATTTTTCTTGGGAAAAGATCTATGGTTTTCATCAGTTTCAAAAGGGCCCATTGACCACCAGGAATATATTTCAAATGAATGTTTTTCTTTAAAAATAAATATATTATAATTTTCCTTATTATCTTGATAAAATGTTTGATAAACCAAATGGTGTGGTCATATTTTATGGCAAGATTTTCTTACATGCATGACCCTCCCAATGATTCCTATACCTGCCCATTTATTGCACTATTTTTTATTGAAGATTTATTGCAATTTCTTGCCCACAAATGAGTCCCTGTGTTACAAATTATAGTTGTGTATTTAATAAATTTCATATCTTTTTAAAATGAGCACATGGGTAGGAGCTACTGCAGAATAGGCTCCGTCCGCCATTTTGAAAATGAATGGATCTCTTCCTCTTGCTTCTACTTTCTCCTATGCTCTTGGCCTCACGTGCATTTTACTATTATTTTTGACTCATCAAAGCACAGCTCAAAGTTTCATGTTCATTTTGGAATTTTCTAGGATAAAGTCAGCCCACAGAATTTTCTCCCTCCTCCATAATCCATAACAATTATTTCGGAGCTGGGAAAGGGTCAAAGGGAGTTAGTATATTGTTAACCTAGCCTTTTCAACTTCAGCACTATTGATATTTTGGCTAAACAATTCTTTGCACGGTGGACTGTCCTGCACTTACACAATGTTTAGCTATACACACCTGGTCTTTACCAATTAGATATAGTATCATCCTCCCCCTACACCCAAGTGTAACAATTTCAAATATCTTCAAATACTACCAAATGGCCTCCCAGGAGCGAAATTGCCTCCAGATGAGAACTACTCATGAAGAGTGATCTCCATGAATCATGTAATGTGTGAAACTGTAAAGACTTTATTTCATAGTTATATCCTACTTTTTTTCCCTTGGCTTCCCTTCAATTTAGTTTACTCATTTATTTTAACTTGTTTTATATTGCATCTTTACATCTTTATAAAACACTTTAAACCTTTTTTAAAAAACAAGATATGTAATATATAAAAAACACTCACTGTTTTTTTAGAACTTGCCAAGACCCTTTAAAAGTAGATACTAACATCACCTATTAATATGCAAAGAGACAGACAATTAGAGATCTTTCTTCAATTATTGAACAAAGCCAAAAATATCAAACATTGGAGGATACAGATTCAAAACCAGGACTGATTCCAAAGTCTGTGATATTTTTGTGGTATAATGCTATATTGTTTACTTTCTTTCCATAGATGCATCATTTTTACTTAACAAAATTTAGCCTGAAAAAGTAGGATCATGCCTATCTTTTGGGAATAGTGTCCATTTCTTACAATGGCATGTGAATAATCTTAAGGAAAAATGGGGCTTTTATTTTAGCTCACCAGAAACTCCGTAAGAATGAATGGGGTGGGTATAAAACTCTGACACTAAATGCATTCATTTTCTGTCACTTATCTTAAACTACACTGAAACTATTCAATACTTTTGAAGGGTGAGAAAATATATTATAGAAAAAAATCACCTGAATGATTACTTTAATGTACAACCTTACCTTCATGGCATTTCCCTCATTTCCTCAGGGGAAGAAGATTATTTCTCCAACTTATTTCTTTTCAATTGATTGCTAGGATTTCAATCTCTTTAGATCTTTTGCATTTGAAGAACAGGTCTGCTATTTTTTCCTCAATGTGAGGAATTTGAATTTATCACAATTCCTCCATTTATCAACCTATAAAACTGAATTTCAAAAAAGCAAATTGTTTTTAGGACAGAAAGTTGAAAATCTAAGTATTGCCATCAGTATCATAGCCTTAAAGTTGGAAAAAGAGAGGTTAAATTTGTTACTTATGTTTACCTTCAAAAGATATTGGTAGAAAATGGATCTTTATAAATAAACTTCTGAATGGAATAATAAAGTACTGACAAAAGCATGGGTTGCATTTTATTTCTAAGAACTACTTTGTCTTCTGTGAATTTTGTTGCCTGTTACCATTAGGGCATCAAATGGCACAACCAGGTTTGCTGAAGTTTCAATTATTTTACAGCCCAAGCAATTTCAGGCAAATATGCATTTCCAATCAGAACTGCAATTCAATAAGGTCAATATATTACAGCTAATATTTCATTAGGCCCTTTGGCTACTTGACCTGTCACCCATACACTCCATCAAGTTGTCACACTTCCTGTCAGAGCAGATTCCGATATATCTGCAGCTCTACAATTTTGGTCAGGAAATTTCTACTTTACAAAAATAAGCATGTACTAGAGTTAAAATATATTAGTGTCATTTTATTTAAAAGAAAACTATTGAAGCTTCTAAGCCACCACACATAGATTGAATGAGCCCAGAGCACTTGCCTACAAAAAGAATACAATTTCTGAGAGCTGAAAAACATTTTAGAAATGATTTTTCAGAATAAAGGGAATATATGTGTCACAACACTTACATTTCTTCCTCCATTTTTTTTCTTAATTGGAAACAGCAAGTACAATAAAAAGTTCTGGGCACATGGAGGTCTAGATTTACCTTTATTAGCTAGAACTCAGGTGTGCCATTTTACCTTTGGTTTTATTCTAAAGGCAGAGGTTGACTATAACACCTTCAGGCCCTAATGTTATGTGATTATTTTATACTTACCTTATTTTAATGCTATTTAGAGTTAGAATAGGAAAGTCAATTGTTATAATCTTATTCCAACCTTAACTTTTTTTACTTCAATGTTGCAGTGTCTTTTCTCTACCAGCGGCTTGTTACTAAAGTTTTTTCAACTCTCAAACTTGATCTTCTCTCCCTAAAATAGATTAGGGTGTGGCAAAACTGGCTGGGAAAGTAGGTGTGACCTGTTAATTACAAGATCCCACAACACATGTGCAGAACAGTTCCCCAAAGCCCTAAACAGGGACTTGTCTTGAGAACTGGAGCAGGTTTTCAGTGGGATGGTCTAGGCCTGATGTCAGTCTGAGGTGTGGGAGCCCAGCACTCTTTCAGGACCTATATGTAGACCTATATGGCAGATTTCTTCAAGATTTGGACAATATAGAAGGACACAGACACCAAGAAGAGCTTGCTATCATGGCTCTCCTCATAACAGAGCACTCTCCATCTTCCAGAGTGTCCTCTTATCTTGCTTTTTCCTCTTTTACTTGGCCCAAGCTGCATAGCCAGTTTCCTTCTCACTCCTTTTTTACTCTGCTTTTATGCAGCCCAAGCTTGCCCTGCAGAGCCAGTTTCTCCCTCGCTCACTTTTATTTTCTCAAATAAACCTTGCCACTCCTTTTTGCTTGTTTTGTTCACTTCTTTATTGGAGACAAGCAGAACCTGGAATCTAACTCCAGAAGGAGAGGTGAGCAACTCAAACCCTGTAAAGCAAGCCACTTTTAGGAGCTACCTGATAACATCATCATAGTTAGCAACAGAATCCACCAAATCAAAATAGTCTAATTTAGAGTATGTAAATGTTTCTTTCTGTGCTTTTTTCTTGTGTTAAGTCTCCTCTGTGGAGTCTTAAAAAAAATCTTGTGAGTCCTCTTGTAGTAGGGTAGAATTAATCTTAAGTGCTCTCCCATAACAAAATATTATCTCACCATTTAAATCCAGGGAAAGTAACTTGAGTAGTAATTAATATTTATATGCTCCCACCCCAAGCCAACCACTGTTGTACATACTCTGTATATGTGAAAGCATTTGATCTTCTGAGAACTCTGTGAAATAGGTATTTATATCCTTTACTAATTCCATTCAGTTCCTAAGATTAGTGGTTGGAAGTCAGATAGAGTTGAACAAGTCTGGATGGCCAGGGAAACTGAAGAACCTAAATCTACTGTAGGTTCCCTACTTTGAATGAGAAAGGCCTGACATTAACTAGCAAGTAATGTCATTTAAAAAATAAAAATTCCTTCCTTGCAACAACAAGAGCATAGAGATAGAGAATTCATAGTAATAGTTATCTATGAGATAATGCCACTATCTAATAAACAGATACCATCATACAGAGGCAGAAACCGAAGCACAGGCAGATTAAGGAAAGTGTCTAGGATTTCAGGGCAAGCTTCAGAGCCAGAAGCTTATCCAGGCACTATGGGTCCAGAGTGAAACTTTACTTTTCTCCTTTGTGCCCTGTCATGCTGTCTATGCATGCTTTCCTGTAGATTTTCTGAGAATGTCTTTAAGGAGATGAGTCACAGGTCTCATCCTATCTTTTCCAGAGCTCAATTTATCAACATTCTGATTATATTTCAATCAGCACCATTTTATACAAATTCTATAAACAAATTTTAGATAATGAAACTTGCTTTTGTATAGATTAACAGTCTAATTATATGATTTATGGAACCATCCACTGAAGAACTCTCTTGAATGCACACTGGAAAGAAATAAGTGATGTGCTTTATAGGAAAAGCTGTCTCCTGCACATTAACCCTGGCCCTGTAACTTGAATTCTTGCTCTGGGCAGTTCCTTTTCATAATTTCTGAAAATTTAGAGCATCTTCCAATCATTGCTTGTTCTCAACTAATCATGCTTGTAAGAACTGGTCCCCATAGCCAGTTAGATTTACACCTATATTTAGCTTTCCAAAATTTTGTAAAGCATTTAATGACTAATGTCAATGATAATTTTCTTTTAGAGCATAGCCAGCACACTCATAAAATCATGCAAAATACAAGTGCTCTGCATTTAAATGAGTTGCTCTGATTGCTGACTGCTGTTCAACTAGTTAACTAGAAGATAACCTCATGCTTACATCTAAATCTTATTTGTGAAGATGATAGGTAGTATTATAAATTTTAATAAAAAATACCATGCTTGATTTCTGAAGTCTATTTACACTTTCATATAGCAACAAGGTTAGACGCCCACCCACCCACACCCTCTACACACACACATGAACTAAAATTACATTCAAACAGCAACAAAGAAAATATACCTTGCTGAAGCACTTTCAAAGAGAGCCATTGCTGCAACTCTCATCGCAGTGTCTGCCCTTTTGTCAGCATGTGGTGAAAGTTCAAAGGCACGTGGTGGATGCCAGGAAGCCCAAGAAGCCATATTTTGAACACAGTGCATAGTCTTGGAGTGCCACTTCAAGGATAGCGAAAGTGTACCACAAAAATATATATGAGGTTTGAGACTGAACGAAGAGCTATAAAATGTCAAGGTGAAATTCCCAAGCATGCAGCCAGTATCCCTTGTGATTACAGATGCTCAGGTGAGAAGTGCTCTAAGGCACCTTAGGACACCTGCATTTGGAAGATTTAGGTTGAATCATGATTCTACCACGTATACCATCACTTACCAGCCACGTGACCTACGACGTGGCACTTGTCCTTTTTCTAAGCTGTAGTTTCTTTATTTGCACAAAGAGGAAGTTAGATTATATGATCCTTTTGGTCCTTTTGAGATCCAATAGACTTCTGCTTACATTTTAGAGCAGTGACTACTTAATTTGTCTGTAACACTATTTCTAACAGATGTTTACTCAGCATAGAGGTTTCATATCATTGTGAAATATCCTTGGAGATCCCAAAGAGCTATCCAAATCTAAGCCATTAATATTCCACTCATTAAGCAATACTGCTCACCAATGAATGCTCATTAACCAATACTTCCATACATAAGACATATACCATAAGAAGCAGTTTAACCAATACACAGTTTTCATCAAAATTCCTTTTTTCCTCCTCTATGGCCTCTGGCCTACAAATATCCAGGGATGATTGTAGAGTTCACTAGGCATTCTCATAAAGATTAATGGCTTTTTTATTCTTAATTCAAATATTTTATTCTTAATTCAAATTTTTTTATTCTTAATTCAAATATTATTTGACACATATTTTCAAATATTTAAGAAATATTTTCTTAGGTGACATAAGTGGATCTGACTGAAAGAGTCAATGTTAAGAAGTCTCTTAAGCATGAACAGAAATGTTGTAATAGATATCACTTGCACACTTATAAAAACTTTAAAAATAAGCTTGTCATATAAATTTTAAAAATATAACATCTGTGTGTATTACAAATGATTAGCAAAATCTATTATCTGACAGTTTAAATATCACTCTCAAAAATCTTATTTCACTGAGCACTTAGAGAAAATCAGGCCAGCGGTGGATAGAAGGTATTTAAAAAGCAAGGGTATTTTTAATTTTAAAGGCAAAAAACTTCATAGAAATCTATTTGTAAGCTTATGAAATTGCTCTTGTAAACATCTGAAGTCTGTGAATCAATCAATCCCTTCCATGACTGATGATGACCCCCATAAATTACTGGGAAGCATATCCTACAATTTAGGAATTGGTGTGGCTGCCATTGCTATGCTTTCGATTGCACACTCATCAGTGCCTCTGAGGATCCGAAAGTATCCTTTCTCACCCCAGCTTGTACCCCAGCTGTTTTTCACAATCCAGTAATCCATCCCATTGGCTGAATCAGTGCCATAGCCCACGAGCAGAACAGCGTGATTTGTCAGCTCAAAGGGGTTGAAAGGGTCTCTCAGCCCAGTGTGATGGTAGATCCCTTTGTGGTAGTGCATAAAATCATCACAGACTTCAAAAGCAACTGCCATAGGTCCATGCTGGACCAGCTCCAGCTTCATCAGGGCTTCATTGCAGCCCCCATAGAAACCTCCCACGTAGTGGTACTCAGAGGTATAGTAACGCATACAGTCCTCTTTCATTTTGCAAGGAGCATCAGTGCCTGTGTAAGGGAAGCAGGATTCTTCCACAAACCCAAAATCTTGGGCATACTTTCCTGCGATGAGGTAGGGGAAACCACCTTCACAACCTGAATATGAATAAACATGCAATGGATTATTAGAAAAGGGCACATCAGAAATTGTACCACTTTCTATTTTTTTCTTCTCTGATCCATTATTTTTTATTTGTTAACTCTGGAAGGTGTTCTTATATTATATGCTGCTTCATGTCCATCTATTTGCCATCCATCTTATCCTCTCACCCTGTCTTTAACAGATATTTATTTAGCACCTTAAGTTGGAAGTTTGCTATGACATAGTGGTTAAATGGAGAGGCTCTGAAGCCTGTGTAGGTTCAAATCCAAAGCTGTGTGAAGAATTTAACTTCTCTATACTTCTGTTTGCTTATCCATAAAATATGAATAGTAATAGTGCCTTCCTCAGGGTATAAACTCATTACTTCATGCAAAAAACAAAAGTTAGTGGTTACTATCACTGCTAAATAGCCATATGCACACCTCAGCTCCTCCTCAAGTAAATCTTCCCTAGAAACGTCCTGCCAAAAGTCACATTTCCTTCTGAGCCTAGGTCTATGATATAATCCATAACCTTGCACTTTTTTTTTAAATCATTTTTCTCAGCATTATAGTTATCTAAGACCTATACCTCTCCCTTCACTGTAAGCTTCATGAGGATAAGAACCAATTTGACATAGTACAATGTGCTTAGCAGGCATACATGGCTGGTCTTTGATACGTATTTCAGAAATAATGAAAAACTCACTGACAAATAATCATTCAACAGTGGTTTCACTGGAGAGCTAGGAAACTTTCTGGTGGCCAAATCTAGGGTTGACAATGGAAAATTTTGAAATAGCAACGTTTCTCTCTGAATTGGCTACATAAATATGGGTAGGTTTCCCACATACATATGGTTGTTCTATAAGCCTAAGTACAGAATTTTAAAAAGAAACCAGTATTAGTATGCTGTTGGGTTTGTTTGTTTTTAGTATGGTTTTAGTAAGAACTAGGTTTTGAAGTGAAGGCATGGTTGAAATAAAAACTCCAATCCTTACAAGCTGAATCACCTTCAAAATATTATAAATCTTCTTGTGCCCATTCTTTGCTTATGGATAGGGACAATATTCTTCTTATGCTTTTGAGCACTGTTAGGTAACATATATAAGAGGCAGTACTCACTTAATGTATAACTATAGACATTTTGCTGGACAACGCAAATGATCCAAGAGAAACAGTCCATCAGCAAGTGAAAAGGCCAGATTTGCAATGCACCCAGGATTTCTACTACAAAAACTGCTCTCTTGGGGCTGGGAATTTGGCTCAGTGGCACCGAGCCTGCCTCGCAAGACCAAGGTCCTGAGTTTGATTCCCAGTACAAAAAAAAAAAAAAAAAAACCTGCTCTCTTTACTGCAGTATGCTTTTGCCTTTGCTATTGATGGTCAACTATATACAGGTATATAGTTTATAAAATAATGCCTGAAATAAAATAACACTTACCTTGAGCATACTGGCTACAAGACACAACCTCCTGAGGACTCAAGATTGGAGTCTGAGTGTTGTTAGTTAATATTCGGATTCTTGCTTCTAACATACCCATAGAAGCAAATGAATAGCAGCTTCCACAATATCCTGGAGATGGAATAGAAATATAGATATATTCTAAGAGATATCTGATAAATCATACAAAAATCTGAGTGGATATAATGCCCCACATATTGAATACTGTTGTTCATAAGGTTCATCACCATATACAGTAGCAGATTCAATAACAAATACTATGACTGAGATGCATTAGACAGTTTTCTTGGTGATGATGAAAAGATTTATGTCTATAACATTCTAAGCCATCAGACTGAAAAGAAGCTGAGCATGGATACATGTGAGCTGAGCTTTTAAATATTTCTACTGCAGTAGAATATTTATGTGCCCCAGAACTCATGTTGAAATCCCAACCCCAAGATTATGGTATTAGGGGGTGGATGAATGGAATTAGTGGCCTTAAAAGAACCTGTAGAGCAATATCTCATCTTTTCCACTATGTGAGGTCACAGCAAAAGGCAGTCTATGAGAGCCAGAAGGTAGATCATCACCAGATACTGAGAACTTGCTGGCATCCCGATCTTGAACTTCCTACCTTCTTGAAATATGAGAAATAAATTTCCATTGTTGATAAGCTACTGTTTGATATTTTCCTAAGTGTAGCAATTGAACAGACCAAGTCAAGCAGCATTTTTCAAAGTATGTTGGGTAGAACTAACCCTAAGAATGGTACAGGTGTGGGTATGTTTTGGAATGGTAGATTTAACCTGAGTGGTGGAGACAGGCACAAGACAAGTACCTGAAAAAGGTAAAAGAGAAATCATACAGATGAATATGGCATATAAGGTAGGCAATGATAAGGTAGTGACAGGAAGAACATAAAAAGTGGTTGGAGAGAAAAAAAGACTACCTATATTTAACAGCGGGGTGTTATTTGAAGGACAAAATAAATTTACTTAAGTATCTGCTAGGAATATAGCTGTTATTCAAGAAAAGGGAAAAAATATTGTGTCATGAGATAATTTATAGGAATGTTATTTTACTTTTTTTCAAAATACGTGATTAAAAGAAATAGATATAAGAAAATATAACATGTAGGCAACAACACTGGGACTTCCACTTTTTAGTAGTTTCTGAAAGAAAAGCGCACAGAATTCTAATATTATTTAATATCTATTTATTTCACCTCTTCTCTATTTCACTTCTTTCATTTCTGTAAATGGATACAACATCTACATGGAGAGATGCTTGTACTAAATCCAAGGTAAATCCAGCTCTACACCAATAGTATGCTATTAAATTTATTAATATTAGTTTTGCCAAATTATATGAATGATTTGAATGATGAATATCCCCTTATGAATTCCCTTATGAACAGTCAATTATATAATTCAAATTACTCATTCTACATAAAAGTATCTTTAGTAAATCTCAATTTAGTGATTTGACAACTACTTTCTTCAGAGAGAAAAGTACTCAAAGGTATTATGCATTCAAAATATTACTAGGAATTCTTTTTTTCCCTTCTCCAGATAATGATTTGTGTCCCTCAGAGAAAAAGGAAAGCCAGGACTTTCTACGCTCAGCCACTAACATCCTAAGGTCTATTTGAAGTACTTAAATTGTTTACCTCAAAGTAAACTATGTGTTTTCTTGAGGAAATATATTTTATTTATTTTGGTGCCTGACACAGTGAAGAAATAATACTTGTTTGTGGAAAGGAGTCAAGCGATGAATAAATAGATACATATTTATACCCAGGAAATAAAGTAAACTGAAAAAAAACAGTCAACGTTATTCTCAGAGTCCTATTTTCATATTAAATGCTATTATTCCTGATGTTCTTCAAAATTCTCCCTCTAAAAAAACCTCAAACTTATCCATATCATGTACTCTTTGTTGCTGAGGGATTATCTCAATCATGATGATTAGAAAAGAAACTTTTGTAAGGGGGTCCTGAATTCATTTACTATGCAACCTAATCACTTGATAATGTATAACTGAGGCACAGAAAGAATCAATGACCTATCCAAGGTCACACAGCTAATAACAGATGGCAGATGTTGGGAACCTTATGTCTCCAAATGTAGGATTAGTGTCCTTTTCAGTTTATAAGTCTGTATGGACTTTAAAGCACTTTCAGATTTTCTTTCCTTGTCATGTAGTCAATGAATAGAAAAAACTTAAGACTTCTTTCAAACCATCCAGATAATACTACATTTAGGACCTCTCTTACAAATGAAAGACTGTCAGAGCACTAGATGGGTGAACAAAGCCAAAGCTATTGTTCCTTTCATGAGAAACCAAAGTCTTATACAAACACACAGGCTTACAGTCCAAGGGAATTTGGAAAGGGTTCCCCTTTGGCCATCCTGCTTTCTTACCCCATAGCAGCCATGGAAATAATCTTTCTCAGTGTGAATCATTAAGCCCTCATTATCTGACCATCAAGCACCTGTGGAAGGGATGGGGCATAAGTGTATTCGAGGGTTCAGAGTGTTCTTTGTTAACAGAGAAATCACAGGAGTAGGAAAGAAGATAACCCTCTTCAAGCAGAAGGCCAGCTGTCAAGGTCATTAGTGCCTCATTTTAAAAGGCAATGCCCTTGCTGGAGATTTAGCTCAGTGGTGCCGTATCTGCCTTACAAATACAAGGTCCTGTGTTTGATCCCCGATACCCCCATATGAGGAAAAAAAAGGCAATGCTTGGCTAGATTCCAAAAGGAACATTATCAGCTGGGTGTGGTGGCATAGACACCTATGATCCCAGCACTCCAAGAAGCCAAAGAAAGGGGGATCACCAGTTCAAGGCCACCCTGGAACATAATGAGACCTAGTTTCAAAAATGCATAACAAAAACAAAAACACTTCACCAAAAACAGAAAGGAATATTACCCATTAAGAAGATTACAATGTGATAAAGAATAAATAGATTTATGCTCTCTTTTTCTCCTCTTGTATTTCACTGTGTGACTCAGGACAAGTCACATGACCATGGAAATTTTTTATTTTGTGTTTAAGATGGATCAGGTGGAGCAGATAATTTAAAACCTCTTCCTTTCTACTCAAACCACATTTAACACCAAATTTTAAATGGACTGGATTTTAAACATTAGGAAAACATGTTGCATTTCCTAGTTAATGTGACCCATGAGAGCCACTCCTCTTCTCTTTTACAGACACAACAATCACTAAGGACAAAGAAGCCCATCTCATAAGTTTCCTAGTTGTTATTCCCTCTCACACCTCTAAGTATATCTAACAATAAGGTTTATTTTTAAACCTGTTTTCAGGCATAAAAGTAAAAGCTCATTTGTCCTTCCAATATTGTTTTTTCTTTCATCTTGATTTACTCTTTAGAGAGAAGTTATGCATTCCCACAACTGTGGCTAATTCAGAATTCTGGGTTGTACAGAATGCTGGTATTTTTAAAATTAGTGGAAATTTCCAATAGTGCAATTAGCAGGAAGAGAAAATAAGTATCATTTCCCAGTCTACAGTATAAAAATCTAGAAAGGAAGTCAAAAGAGGAACCTTTTAAATACAGTTTCCTCAAGTACCTGACAAGGCAGTCAGTACAAATGAAGGACTGATTCAAAGCAATTAATCCATCAAAACTTTCGGTTTTAAAATTGCATTTGTTTGTACAAATCATATTTATAACACTCTAAGAATAGGGAGTATTGGAGACAATAATAGCTTTTTTCTTTTTTTTGGTACCAGGGATTGAACTTGGGACCTTTTGCTTGCAAGGCAGGTGATGAAACCACTGAGTTAAATCTCTGGCCCATAATAATAGCTTTTACTAAGGTACAAGAAAACCAAGGTCAAAGAATTCTGCTTTAGAAAATCTAATTCCCTTCGCCTAAATTATTGGTTCATATCATTTATTAAGCATCTCTTTTGAGGAGGGAATGGATTTAAACTTTTCCTTCTAACCTGTCCTGTTCTCTCACCAAATTTTAAAAATTCTTCATTAAAAGAGTTGTTACATTATACTTTAATGTTTTATTTGCAAATCTTGCTAAATTATAAATCTCTAGGACAATGATTGCATTATATTAGTCTTTATACTCTCTGCCATTATAAAAAATATCCTAATTTATATTGTATGTTCTAAAAACAACAGAAGCAACAATGTATCACCAATAAGTCACATTATGGAGCACTAACCTGCCAGACCTTTCATAAATAAGTTAAGACATGATATGCGTCATTTACTTACTCTTCCCAAATAAGCACAGAGGATTTGTTCATTGATGGTGTGAAGTTTAGTCTTCTTTTAATATTAACCCTTTATTTTCACTTTCTATTCATTTCTCAATCGCATTCAAATTTTTGTCATTTCTTATCTCAACTGTCCAAAGTTGTCTCCAAGAAATAGAGAAAGAGGGAATGATTTCAGGACCTATACTTTCTCTAGAGCTGATGAGTCCTAAAATAACTGGCAGAAAGGCAAAGTGATGACACAGTTGGTGTGAGAGGAAGGACAAGAACTGGCTGGCTCTGAACTCAGAATCTACAAGAACTGGAACATAAAAGAACAGGCGATGAAAGCTCATTAGTTGGAGAAGTTGATAAAAGCACCTTCTTAGGAAAGAGGAAAAATAATTGATGTTTTGGTATTACAAATTTATAATCCTTCCAAAACACACTAGTTTCCATACAGCAAATGCTATACAACTATATTGTTATAGAAACACATCAGGCATGTGAACTATTCTCTTCAAATTGAATAAAGAAATAAATCTGAGTACAGGTTGAGTATTCCTTACCCCAAATGCTTAGGACCAGGCATTATTCAGATTTTAGAGTTTTCGGGTTTTGAAATATGTGCACAGACTTTTACTAACTGAGTATCACTAATTAAAACGTCAGAAATCCAAAATCTAAAATTTGTTTGAGATGACACTTCAGAATCACACAAATGATTATAATTGTTGACTGAAACTAAGATAATTTTCTAACAAGTGAAAGTAAAGGAAGTTGAAGTCATACTATAACAAATTTCTGAAAATAACTGATAAAATTCAATTATTTGTCAATCCTGAGCTCTGCTTTCAGTCCATGACGCAGGAACTGGGTTAATACCACTAGGTACATAGTCTGATATACAGTGAATTAAAAATGTTTCTATAAAGCTCAAAAAAATCAAGGATAAAAATTTAAACATGTATTTTCTGGGCTCATATAACAAAGACCAAATGATGGGGGGAATGGGAGGATAGATGGCAAAAAGGATTCTAGCAAACTAATTGCAGAAAAAAGGCTACTTTTAATTGTATATAATTCTTTGTTTCCAAAGCAGGCTCTTCTACTAGTAGGGCAAATGAGTATGACTTCCTTATCAGTCTGGTTGCTGCTAGATGCCTGAATCATATATTGAGAAGGATATTGAATAAATGCTGATACTACTCAAGTCTGTCATGGATAGAAGAGGAAGGAATGAAAATTCATAAGGCACATATTTTCCATGTCTTTACTAAAATGGATCATGTCTATTCAATTTCTGTATCCCCAAAAACCAACCTACAGACTGTTACATAACAGATATTGAATAAATTGTTAAGAATAAATTAGTGAAAACTCAGACTTTATATTATTTACCTTGGTTTCGAACAGGGCTAACAAAATTCATACCATGAACATCTCTCCAGTCCCAAGATTTTGGCAACTGTAAAATCTTTTGCTGTATTTCAGCACTCAGGGGTGCAGGTTTGGGCCTAGGATGGAAACATACATTTGACATCAACATGCAGTCTTTCCTCTGAGGATGATTTTCTATCATCTAATTCCATGATTTCAACATCAGTCTACTTAGCATTTATATTCAGGCCTACAAAGCACTAAACACCCTTGTTCCACAAACACTATAATGTGTCTATTACACAATGTATCAATTGCACCACTCGGTGGGGAAGTTTTCATTAACCATTTTTTTCATTATCCTGTCATTTTCCCTTGTAAAGTGACACTGATTTTGTGTATCATTCATGCAATCTTCCATATGCCTGAATAACTGCACTTTCATATTTACTCTTGACAGATTTTGAGCAAGAAAGAAGATATGAAGAGTTGAAAATGGCATTTAAAGGAGTAGAGAGATAACGCAGCACTTAAAGGTTTGACTCAGGAGACAGTGAGTTGGTTACAAAAGTGAAACTGGCAAAGAAAAACAAAGGTCAAAGTATAAGGTAGGCAGGCTAGCTCCACAAACAACAGCTAAAATTGTTCCATCATTATAGAACTGCATATTGTAAGATACAGGTGAAAGCAAGACACACAAAGGAGAGTTCCCTAGGCTAATGAATAAAAAACATTATTTCTGGAAATGCAAAAATTATTCTACAACTATCTCTGTGTTTAGACTTTGTGCACATACTCATAAACATGAACGAACACGAGCAAACATGCAGCAGTCTAGCTCTGGACTTCTTGGGGTTTCCAAGTCAGCCAAATGCCAGCAGCGTTGCATCTCTGTGCTGCTGCTTCTCTGATCTAAAATTCCTGTTGTCCCCACTTTGCACTCTCAAAGAGCTTTTCTGCAACTTCTAATTTTAAAAACTGCTCACAAAGCAGCCTCAATCAACTTGCTCCCGAAGAAAACTCTTTCTCCCTCCCTCCTTCTCTCTTTTTCCTCTTTCAATTCATGTTAGGGTACTATTTTTATACTGTGGTAAAATTTATTCATTTTTGTTACTCTAAACTATTTGAATGTCTTACTTTACTTGGTATTGTCATACTACACAATTTTAACTTTTCAGGAGTTACTCAACTGGTTTTTACTCGGTTCCAGTTTACTCAATGGCAAAGATTTCTTGTGAACTACTTCAGGTCCTCTGCACCTATTCCCCAGTGACACCCTCTCTCTAACAGAGATGACATATGTTGAAACTATGACACAATGTAAGTGAGATGAAACAAAGACAAAAAAATAAACCCGAAATTAACTGAAGAGTAGCATAACCTTTACAATTGTATGGAATAGACTTTATATTATTTTGTAAAGAAATATCAATTATTCACTAAAATATTTCCTAAGCTAAGGACATTTGTTTGAGGACATATGATACAGAGATGAACATGAGGCAGTCTTTGTCCATATGGAAGACAATCTTAGCATACACAAAGCATACTAAAAGTACTGTAACAAATGTTGCTACCAAAAATAAACATATCAAAAAACCCAAACAAAACAAGACAAAATCCTACCATGAGAAGGAAGGCTTATTGGGGTGAAAATAAAGAGAAGAAAGAGGAGTTTGGGGGATCCTGAAGTGAGAATTAAAATATTTTAAGGATACTAGACATTACTGGCTCTTTATAATTTGTTTCTAAATTCTTCAGGAATTTGGTGAAAATTCTGGACTCAGCAAGGTGCTCATAAACAATAAACTTCTTGTTTATAATTTGAGCAGATTCAGAGACCCCCTAAACCTCAGATCAAAAAAGTAAAAATTTAAACAAAAAGAATCTTTGCGAGTTTCCCTTGCACCCCTGGATTTTACAATAGAACTAGTGTATATACACAAATGCTACTGAAAATCTGGCATCCAGACTGAAATATAAATATCTCCATCATCACTTGATTCCATCTTCTTATTTTAAACTTTCTGTGGAACTTTTGTAAAAAAAGCAGCCCTTCACAAAGCTAATCTTTCAACCAAAACAAAGGTGGCTGAGCCTAACTAGGAACAGAATTACTCAGAAACGTGACACATGGCAAAGTTGTTGTGTCTAAGGTTCAACTCTTTCAGGTAGAGGCCAGTCTCCTAGACTCAAATGCTAATAACATACACCATACACCGTACTCACCTTTTTAGAGGCTCCTTTAGATTCTTGTTGTTAAATAGGTCTCAAATGCCTGCTTCAAACAGACACATTAGGACTCCACTCAGTGAATCCAAGAAGGGGCTATGATAATCTCCCTTTCTCAAATTTCAATAACTAGAGAATCTCATGGAGTAGATATTCCTTAGAGTGTGCTTTGAGAAATACCATAGAAGATTCTTTTGTGAAAAGGGAAGAAATTTGTGAAGATGCTCTTAATTGGATAAGATATCATTCCATACAGTTTCTGCAGATGTAAAGGTTACTGATGCATCTTAGTTATGTGAGTAATCAATCAGTAGTCTGTTTCAATAATAACCATTTGAACCATGAACTCTTGCACTTATTAGTGAATTATCTGAGAACTGAAGAATATTTCAATATACAAAGGTAAAATAAACTACTTACATAATTTATTGACTCCTATTTGCTCCCTATGATTCAGTTCCTTTTCCTTTACTCATATTTTCAAATTTCCTGAAACAAGTTATGGTATTACAAGACTATCCTTGGCCACTTAAATGTTAAGGGACTTGCACAAACCCTTTGCTAGACCTAGTCGTTTTGAAAAACAATTTTTAAATTTATAAAAATTTCTGGTTAGACAAATTCAAACTATTATGACATAATTTCCCAAAAGAAGAAAAGAAACACATAACAGGGCATGTGAGCTAAAGATGGGAGATACCACCTATGCCTGAGAGGATTGGAGGTATAATTAGAAACAAGGAGTTTTGCATTTGTTTTGTTTTGTTGCCGGGCCTTACAGCACTCAGATTTTCAGATATCTACAGGTATCAAATTTGACAGTTAATGTGGGCAAGGTGAGGCATATTTAATGGAAAGGGGTAGATGAATGAGGTAAAATGCAAAGGAAGTTTTCATAACTTATGTGTTATTGTTTGAAAGCAGGTCAAGGCAGTGAATATAGTTATAGTCATATTTTGGTGACTTTAAATGCCTAGATAAATTTATTTATCAGTCAATGTGCATTAACAGTCTTACTGTTACAGTAAGACTTAGTAAGACTCAGTCTTACTGAGTACAGTAAGATCAAACTGTCACTATTTTATAGAATGGCTAAAAATGAAGACAGGGAGCAGAAGAGACCAAAGACAGAAACAGAGAAATAGGAGTCAGGATGTCAATCCACAGTAGAGAAGAGCGATGGCAAGGCTTAAGCCAGATTGTAGAAAGTGGAAAGGGAGTAATGAACACAATAGACACTATGAAAAAAAAATATCCAAGAACAGGACTTGGAAATAGGACTAGGAATAGTACGAATGGGAGAGAAGGTCAAAAATATAAAATGTTTATGGTCCAATAAAGTGGTGGGCAATCCAGGTCAGTCGAACTGAGTTTACCTGGGAGGACGGGATTCAACACCAACATTTTTACTAGTGAGAAACAGATGTATTTTCTTACCTTGGGATTATCTGATTGTGTCCACCACGTCTCCTAGCCATTTCTCTCAAGGTAAGAGTCTCATATTCCTTGTATGTAGTTGCAGTCCAAGACTTCTGGACAGCATTGATAGCCTTCACAAATTTGTGATCATATTTGTAGAGCCTATTAGAATATCTGCCAAGACAGTGATACATCTTTAGCTACACTCTTGTGTCTAAGTGAAAATTGGAATAGACTTCCTGGAAGGCAAATTGGCAACATGTATCAATAGCCTAAAATCATGTCTCCTTTGAAAGTTCAAATTAACTAAGATGTATGTATAATGATATTTAATGAAATACTTTTATACTAGTGATAGATTGTAAATAACCTAAACAAATCTTTTAGAATAAGGAACTTATCAAATAAAAAGGGATACTTCTTTTACTGTATAGTTTATTCAATAAAATTATCTACAAAATTATTCAGTGATATGAAGAGTTCATGCAACATTTTTAATAAGTTAACTAATAAAATTTATATAAAATGAATTTTATATACTTTATATATATTTATATCCATATTATAAATACATTCTTAAAATGCCAACCATGGTTCTTTCTGGGTAGTGGCATAAGAACACCCTTTTCCCCCCATTCTCTATAGTTTCTACAATATATCTTCATAATTAACATAATAAGAAAAAAGGGGAAGACAAGAGAAACTGTAAGCAGTTTATACATACAGTTAAGTCCCTGAATTACAAATGAGTTTGTTAAGTCAGATTCATTTGTAATCTGACAAAGTGAGTCTTATACAGTATACTTGTAAGAGTTCACAACTTGAATATTCGTAACCTAGGGACTTAATGTAGCATGCAAGTATTATAATTACATGATTCAAGAAACACTGTATGTGTGTTTTATTTTGTTATTCAAAATGAACTAATATCAGCAGTATCTGGAAGCTCTTAAGAAATGCAGATTCTACCCAACCCAGACTACCTAAATCAGAATCTGTATTTTATTAAGTTCTTAAGGTGATTCACAGTAATATTAAAATTTAAGAAGCATTGTTTTATCTCACACCAAATGCTTAGATACAGGTGTAAAATACAAATCTGATTCAGAAAACATATTTACAAAGGAAAAAAGAACTGACTGTTCACTTACCTCAAACATTTATGAAAACTATGTGTCAGGCACTAGAAATTATAGAATCCACTGTATTATTCCTATTTAAAAACATTCTATGGTTTGAGTGTGACTCACTATCCAAGACTTCCATGAGCATTCAATTCTACAAAGCAAGACATCTCTAAACTGAGTAACATTTTAGGTATACTGTGAACTTCTCTTTAAGTCACATGTTTGTAGAGAAAATATTTTAATATAGTCAAGGAAAAAGAGAGCACTGAAAATAAGAAAAATGTGCAACCACATTGATAATTTTTTAATGTTGTAATCAAAGTTCTTTCCCAATTGTTGCAAATATGAAACCAGAGTGGTACCTTTATTAAACAGATTGTAAGATTGCCTGTGCTGTATTTCTTTTGACAATACTAACACAATAACAAAAACAAGCTACAGTTGTTTCTTTAGGTATAAGAGTAAATTTTAAATTTAAAGTGAAATATTTCTGGAACATTTTCCAGTGCAGAGTCATTTTTTTACTAACTATAAACATTTAAGAAGCACAATTAGCTCCACCTGCATTGCTTAATAACATTTTGTTGAGAGCCATTCTACATAATTTTGGAGGAAAAAATCATTTCATAATTAAAGTATGACTATAGCTGTCTAAGGCCCCATGTCACCTTGCCCGCAAACCGGCTAAGGCATGGGCAAACATAACTCTGTTTTGCCTCGGGTCACAAATTGAGGCCTCAATGGTCCCGTGATACTGTGACACTGAAGGGCAAGAGTAAATCAGCTGAAGACATCCTGCTTCTTGGAGAACTGAGTACTAATAAAAAAGAGAAAGGTTTCATATGGGGAAAGGACAAACTCATTATTAGCCTGCTATCTCTATCCCAGCTTCTATTGTAAGAATGCTCTCCTTACAGCCCTCATCAACTAAGATCCTCATCAACAAAGGACTACTCTCGCCCCCAAGCCACCTGATGCTCCCTCCAATTATTGCTGTACCCAATAAATAATGACTAGCTTGGGAGTGTCTTGGTCTTTGCCCACTCTGAGGCCCTGAACTCCTGGCTGCCCATGTACTATGATATTACCCCAGTCTCTATTGTCTTTCCTTCTTTAGCCCTGCCATCCCTCTTTCTAGGGGGTTGGTGGATACATCACCCTCCAATAACATCTAGTACAGCCTCATATGCTGATGTGTGCATTACAATAGTGATAGGATGCCATCAGAGGTCTTAAACACTATTATTTTTTGTGTTTAATATCCAAGGAGATTTTTTTTTTAAATGTATCCTGCTATAGGGTGATAGATCATTAAGAACTGAAAGAGACCTTAAATTTAACTTTCAGGGCCTCAGCATGTGACTGTGTTTTGAGATAGGGCCTTTAAAGAGGTAATTAAAGTAAAATGGGCTTATTAGGGTAAGGCCTCATTCAGTAGGTATGTTGGTGTCCTTAAATGACCCCAGGGAAAACCAGGGGAGGGCACAGTGAGGAGGAAGCTGCCATCTTGGCCACCTGCCAGCTAAGGAGGGAGGCCTCAGAAGAAGCCAAACCTGGTGACTCCTTAGTCTTGGACTTCTAGTCTTCAAACTGTGAGAAAATAACTTTCTCATGCTTAGACCACCCAGTCTATAGTACTTTAGGGGCATAAATCCAAAAGACTTTGATTTCAGTTACTTATGGGCTTGTTTAAAATGTATTCAGTTTGTATCATTTACATGTATTGCAACATAAGCATATGTATCTACATGTATAATGCAACATATTATTGTATGATAACCAATGAAATGATCTTCTTCACTCCTAATTTACAATCCTGTGGTTCTTTCTATGAACTTTCTTTTAAAGCCATCAATGGTTCATTACTTTTGGATTGTTGTAAAAAAAATTACTTTTTCTGTCGATTAACATCAGTCAACATATTTTTGGAGTAAAGTTTTATATTACATGGTTTATGTTTCTAAGCAAAATGAATTCAATGTAACCAAGATAAAAATTTTATAAAATGAGCATGCACATGTGCTCATACATACTATAAAACAAAATTAAATGTATGTTTTACTTGAGACAACTCACTTTTCCAGGTGACTTTCAAGGTATGCTGTGTTCACATTCACATTTTCAGGACTTTCCACCTTCTTTCCAACGAAACAAGCCCAGTTCCGGCCCAGTACATCATGTACCCACCCAGTCATTGTCTCCTGGCAGTAACTGATTACCTTGCTGCCCTTGGTTTCATACTGTAAAAAGGAGAAAAGGAAAGGTCAAATGAAATCTATGTGTAGCCCTCAGGCCCATTTCTCTGGCTCTTGTGTAAGTGTGGAAGAGCCTTTTTATCACTTGCCACCCAAAGGAGGAATTTCACTCCAGAGGTCACATTCTAAGAATTATTCTAGGAAACAAACAGAAACAAACTTTTCCTTACTTAGCACTGCTGCTTACCAAACAAAAACTAGGCAGCAAAATAATTCCAGGAATGAAAAGAAAGGAAAGGAACTCAGTTTTAGAGCTTTCACTATATGTAAGCCATTTTACAAAAGTTACTTCATTTAATCTTCACAATAAACCTATGAGGGGGAAAAAAAACCAACAAGCTCTTTTTTTTTTTTTTTTGATACGGGGGCTAGAACTCAGGACCTTCTGCTTGAGAGGTAGGAGGCAGAACCACTGAGCTAAATCCGGGCCTCCAACAAGCTCTTTTTACGAAGGAACCAAATGAATGGAGGTTCAGCTCAGACAGAAAGAGTAACTGCTGCCAAAGGCAGGACCTATCCTCAGTCCATTTATCCATGTTTTTCCAGGCAGAAAAGATTCACATCAAGAAACTGCAGAATGAATAGCAATTTTTTTTTCTATAGAAGTAGATAAAATCCTTTATTTTTCTGTCAATGTATTGATTTATTAAGAATGCTGATTATGAGTAGAGGGCTCAGGTAAGTTGATTATTAACTACAGTACTCTCTCTACTAAGATGGTCCTTTGTCATATTCAGTGTTAACATTGAGAAATAACTATAAAATGATAGATCCAGGATTTGAACTCAGATGCTTTATCTCCAGAGCCTAATTAATCTTGTGTAATAACATTGCTTCCTTCCAAATGAGACCATAGAGCAAGGAAGGCAGAAAAAAAAATGTAATGCTACACTTCTTGGAGAGACTTTGACATAGGCAATTTCAGTTTCTGAATTAATTTAATGGAACAAACTATTTGTAGAACTTTGGGCAAGATATTTATTTAGCTTGAGTTCATTCACCTACAAAACAAGCAAACTAGAAAAACTACCCTCAAAGGTATAAACACTGAGATTCCATGGCAAAACGGAGATTCATAAACATTCCCTAAACAGTCAGTCAATAAACACTAGGCTCTGCCAGTCATTAAGGGGTATTACATCTGCTCATCTCTACCACTACAGTACAAGAGTAGTCAAACATAACACATCAACAAATTCACAGAGATCAGTGATGTTTCAAAGAAACTTCTTTTTATAAAAATAAGCAGATTGGTTTTGGCTCCAGGGGCTACAGTTTGCAGCTTCCTAATGTAATCTAATGGATATTGTATTACTTGTTTGCAGAGGTTGGTAAACTTCTTTTTGTAATAGTCAAACATAAACATTTTAGGCTTGTAGAATAGGCTTCTGTCACAGCTATTCAATGCTGATACCACTGTGGTGTAAAAAGTGTGCAGGGAACACATAAATGAATGAGGTGGGCCATGTGCTAATTAACACTTCATACACAAAACCTGGCCCGTAGTTTGCCAACCCCTGGTGTAGAGGAATTAGGGCAGTGAGTGGCAGCTTTCAGTCAGCCATAGATCACTAGATCCAATACTCTGTGCTCCTAAGCTATGATGGTAGATTAGGTGTATTAAATGCATTTTTTTTTTTGGTACCGGAGATCGAACTCGGGTCCTTAGCTTGCGAGGCAGGCGGTGGAACCACTGAGCTAAATTCCCAGCCCTTAAATGCATTTTTGACATGATTAGTTTCAATTTTCAATGAGTTTATCAGGATTTAACCCAAGTTGAAGAACATCCATATTATGCTACATAAAAATTTATTTTTGTAGATCAGAAACAGTCCAATATTGATGATTTCATATGAAGCAAACTAAACCCTTTAAAATTCAATTATGTGCTTCTCTTTGGCATCAATTCTTAATCAAATTCCCTTCTCTGTAGTAGCCAGTACCCCAGGTAGGGGTAGACCAGTGATCCTTGGCACCTCTGTTGTTTTAGAAAGTAGTCTCATAGTGTTTTATGATTTCTTGAGATTTACCTTAGAAATCACCCCCCCACACACACACACAGACACAAACACAATGCTGTGGAAGACACTCATTTCAGTATAACAGAAATGTTAAAAACAAAAAATAAACAAAAGAGTCAAAATATTCAAATATAAGTAAGTTTTACTAACACAAAGGAATATTATGTAGCACTCTGAATGCTTAATGAGTTCTACAGGAAAGGTGTGAGCAAACTGAGGCTAGAGAGAGCTACCTGTTTCTGTAGATACAGGTTTATTGGAAAACAGCATGCCCATTTCTTTGTATAATATATATGGCTGCTTTTGTGTTATGGTAGGAAAAACTTCACACTTTGTAAACATTTTACAGGTTATTAATAAATCTCAGAGGTTCAAGAGAAGATAAAATATCAATGTATTTTCAAGAGACAAAAAAGAGACCTAAGAAAGTGACTAAACTAGATTTATAATCAACCATCATTCCCAATATCATGCACTGCTTCTTCATATAAAGTAGTCTTCTCAAGGGAAAAAAAAAAAAAAGCTAGAGAGGTAATTATTAAGACATCAGGAGAAACCCAGGAATTATGCAGCAAAGGGTTAAAACCTTAGGGGGTTCTACCTGTATTATTTAAGCTTCACAAAACTATTTTGGGATAACAAGCATTACTTTTCTAATGAAAAAAAGGTGGCTCTGGGAAGTTAGAGAGAAGATTCATATAAGGTTCCCAGATTATGAAGGTCATTGCTTCATCTATGGCATCCTCTAAAAAATGTTCCAGAATATTAACTGACTCATGAGTCACATCCTGTAAGGGCTGCCCATACTTTTCATCTAGGAGCCTTCATGGTCCTTTTCCCATTGTGCAATGTCCATATTGCACTGTCTGGTTTTCAGTCTTCTGATCCTTCTTGCCATGTTTATCAATATAGGAGAGGAGTAAAAGCACACTGTCTCAAGCTTGGACTTCCAAGACAGAATCCAACTCTGCTACTTACTGGCTTCATGATCCTGAGCAAGACACTGTGCCCTCTGTACTTTCAATTTCCTCATGTATTAAATAGAGTTGATAATAATAGTCTCTATCTTACAGTTTATATTTTATGCATTTGAACTCATTTAATTTTCACAACAGCCTACTCTTCTTTCCAAAAAGTCATAAGCATGATGAGAACAGAACTTTTTGTTTATTCTTAGTTAAGAAAAAGTCTAGCATTAGGAAGCAATTGTGCAATTAATTTACTTTTTCTGTACTGGGGATTGAACCCAGGGCATCTGAACACTAAGATGAATCTTCCACCTTTTTTATTTTGAGACAGTATCACACCAATTTGCCCTAATTGGCTTTGAACTGACAATACTCCTGCTTTAAGCTCCTGTATAGCTAAGAACTCAGGCATTTGCCACCACACTGAGCAGAAAAAATTACTGAATAAGTGAATAAGCAAAACTGAATTATAGAAGACAAAGAACAAACACAAATTCCCATTTCAATACTAACACAAGAAACTAAAAAAATAGTAAATTTATAATTAACAAGTGTGATGATATCATGATATCAGAGTTCTAAATTTTAACTCAGAATTAATTCAGAAATGTCAATTTTCCTCCGCACACCTGTTTTTCTAACTGTAAATTTAGTTTGATTTAGAAGTTCCAAAAGTTTCCTAGAGCTTCTCAATTGCACATCCTTATGTATCTGTGGTTCTATGTAAAACCAATAAAGTCAGGTAAATAATTCTCAATAGAGACACATTCCTTCTTTATATACTTAATCTTTTTAAAAATCACTTCTATGATTTTATTGTTATAATTAAAATAGTGTAAATGTGCTTAAATGTTTCACTTCTGAATTTTGATGGCAATTTCTTTTTAAAGTTTTATTTTAAACTGTAGTTTTCACAATCAAAAATAATTTGGTCTTTTTAAGAACCTGAAATTACCTTATAAAAAGCAAAGCAAGGTTACAAAAACAGAACAGGGCTGTGCAGCGCAACAAACTTAGCAGAAAAAAAGGCATTTCCTAGTTCAGAAGCCATGTACCTAATACTGACCCACTGTACCTCTATTATTTTCTTGAATATTCTTGAGATAGCTGTCATTTTCTTACTATTGTAAAATCTTAAGTGATTTTTGACATTAGTATCAATTAAGAAGATGAAGCTTTTGGTTACATTATCCAACTGTAAATGCAGCCATTCTTTTCCCAAAAGAATTTTCATTTATATAAATACTGATTTCTGAAGACTGCTTTGAAAAGATGAGGTGATTTAAGTTTCCATTCATTTATGCCAATTTCTACAGAAAGAAAATTGCCTAAATTTTGAAGAACTTCAAATCCTAGCACTTAAAAGTCAGAAAACTACCATGATTCAGCAACTATTCATGTACTTCTTCAAAATTACCATGAAGTTGCCAAACACTCCCAAAAGCCCCTTTCTTAAATTTCCCACCCACTCTTTCAACAATCCAATTAGAACTACCTAGAAATATTAACCAATTGAAAAACAATATCTTGGGAAACTTTAGAAGTTAAGTTATTCATTCTAGAACTCTTACTTAGCCTATTTTTTTGTTTGTTTTTGTTTTTGGTACCGGGCATCGAACTCTGGACCTTGTGCTTGTGAGGCAGGCACCGGAACCACTGAGCTAAATCCCCGGCCAAGCCTATGGTTTTTTGACACTAAGGAGCCTGATCGAAAAAGAAAAGAAAATCACTTAGGTTTTGTTCTGCTGTTTCTCTGCCTAATAATATAATTAGAAAATATTGAAATGCTTATTTTACATGCACACTGGCTAAGAGACAAGCACAGTTTAGGGAAAAGGATCCAGTTCTGCCACTTATTTCTGTAGTCTGTTGTAAGCCTCAATTTCTACTTCTGATATAAGAATGATGTCCATGTCTGATACTACTGGACTACTATAAACAAGAAAGATGATTTTGAAGTTTGAAAAGTTTGAAATGTTATAAAACACTGAACAAGTAACAATATAAACACTGTTGCCATGGTGAATATAAAGCTAAGACTTTATACATGCCTTCAAATAATGTATATTCTACTCTAAAATAACTCAGCCGCTGACACTGGGTTCTACCTGTCGCACTGTGGTTTCCAAAATGAGATGAAAAGATGACGTTTGAGGGCCAGGGATTTAGCTCAGTGGTTTTGCTGCCTGCTGCGCAAGCACAAGGACCCTAGTTTGATCTCCAGTACCAAAAAAAAAAAAAAAGATGACGTTTGAATATTGAAAAGTAATATAATTTTTGTTTATGTTTGTAATATACAAATAATGTTGATACCAGTTTCCACTATTATGTAATATTAAAAGCAATGCTGATATCCTCAGCAGTTCCATGGTCAGGTGTTCACTTGAAACGTAGTGTGCTAGGTAAGTACCTGTGAAATGGTTAGGACACAGCACATTCCCTTCTACATGTGCCCACTTTAAAAGACCAAAGCATCTTAGCTGATTTAGTCAATCTACTTCTGATAAAATAAAGATGTAACCTAAGACATAAAGAAAGCAAGATCAGGGCTGGGGATTTAGCTCAGTGGCACCACGCCTGTCTTGCGAGCACAAGGTCCTGAGTCGGGAAAAAGTTTTTTAAAAAGAAAGAAAAGAAGCCAAGATCTATAAATATTGATGCATACATATGAAAATGGAAAAGTGTACAGTTACTGTATTCTGAGTTCTTTAACCATATTAAATGATGAGTCTTTGAAAACAGATGGTTGGTTTTTAAATTTCTTTTCTGAAAGCATATAGTTTGAACAGCTATATCACTGTGCTGGTCACTTTTTAATCATATTCATCCATAAAGCAAATGTTGTAGTTAAAATCTACTAAATTATCATTCCTAGTACCAATCAGTAATTCTTTTAAAGTTTTCTAAAGCTGTGAAACTTCCATACTTTTAACAAAGTTATGTCAAAACCTACTGAAATTCTTTTATTTAGAAGATTTTAAAACACATTAGAAAATACTTCAGTCGTGGAAACTACTGGTAATAGAGATTCCAACATTGCTTTTTTTCCAGTAAAATCATGATATATTTTGCATTACTTTTCAAATGATATCTCTATGAAATGTATAACAATTGTTTGACACTGATATATATTATTTAATCACTTAGTTTTTCATATGTATTATAACCAAAACATTAGTATACTGACATATATTCTACACATACTGTGGAATACATGAAAGTTTTTCATTTAAGTCCAATCATGAAGATGATTTACCACTTCAGAAAACAGTACTTAACATAAAATTAATGATTTAATCATAAAACATGGAGATAGTCAATCTGATTAATACTGAAAATAATCTTTTACTTAATTTTTTGCCCTTTGTTTACTTTAGACATCTACATATCCACTTCTACTTTTTGGCAAGACTACAGTTTGAGTAAAAGCCCTTAGAGGATATAACTAGAGAGAACAAGGCAAATCTTACCAAACTGGTACTTTGCTAAACCCCTCCCAAGAGTACCTTGTCTTTCCTCAGAAAGAAGCCAAATCCCTTAAAACCATTCCAAGAATTAGCTTTAGTTTTCTGCTTACTAAAAAGGCTGAACTGTTTATTTAAAAAGATGAATTTTAATGAGTTGCAAAACTGCCAGGAAATTACTACAGTGGTTACAACCAAAGAATATATAGCATTTTACAGAAAAAATTGGCAGTTAGATTTACATGTGAGAATGGCAGATCTTGAGTCTGATTATTCCCAGTGCTGGACACTTAATTTTAACCAAAATATACATTCTAGAATTAGCTAAGAAAATAGCTATTTGACACTCAGCAAAATAGTCAAAGTCCTCGGGCTTACTCATTTATTTGCCCTAAACTTGTAACTGCAATGTTGGAAGAAATTTAAGAATTTAATCCATCCATTAGCTCCTGCTCCTCACTACATTTAACAGAGGTGGGATATAATCTGGAGCATTCCAGAACAGATAAAATCAGTTGTTATTCAGGCTTCAGGGAATCAGTACAAAACTATTTGTTTCCCTTGACAGCTACATAAGATTTACTAGTTCTCAAAATTAGAACTTTAGTTTTTTTTAAACTTAGAACCCTATCTTAGCCTCTATAGTAAAAAGAATAAATTTTAAAAGTTTAATCTCTTTTCCACTGAGTCATTCAACAAATACCCCCTGAGGATCCATCATAACCTCTAAGGACACAGAGATAACACTACTGGAAATACATCAATAAAAAACATCACCACAATTATGTACTGTTCAGTTATCTTTTACAAATATTTATTAAAAGGCTATTGTTTTCCAGTTATTTGTCACATATTGCATTACATGTAGGGAATAAAAATGGTTATTGATACAGGGTTAGCTCTTGCCCTAATGGAGTTTAAAGACCAGAGGGGAAGAGAACAAGCCGTTATAACAGAAAATGCAAAGCCCTATCATATTGTGGGGCCTTCTAACATAGATTTGCAATTCCAATGGTTTCCAGAATTGAAATAGATACAACATTACTTGAGAAACAAAAATCTTTGGTAATTTTTTAAAACTCCATATTAGATGCATTCCCATATAAATGAATATAAGTGATATATAATCTATGTAAACATATGTATATCAGTTGCCTTGACAGTATTTACATCTTGAAAATCAGCTTGAAATGTACCAACTCTTTATGATGAATGTAATAATTATGTAATGCAAACATATACTAATAAAAATGTTTAAAAAAGAAAAAAATATACAATACTTTTAGAGCTCTGAAGGCAGGTAACCTGATAATGTTTTAGAGCAGATAGCTAAAATAAACATAGCACCATTCTGATTTGTGTTTCTAGGACACAGTAAAATTCTTTGTAAATTTTCTGGCATTATTTGTGAAATGTATAAAATGTCATTTTTCTTCCAAGAACCTAGGAAGTTCTGTGTGCATTAAATGCTGAAGACATAGAGGGAGAAATACAAACTTTAAACCTGTAAGAAGATGAAGACATGCTATCAAATCATTCCAGTATAATAAGCATGAAACCAAAGGTACCTGAAAAGTGCTGTGAGAACCAAAGTAATGGAGTTTCCTCCACTAATGGACCTTCATACTCAAGGTCCTGAGTGAAGAATTTATCAAGTCCAGAGGTAAGATGGAAAAAAGTATTTTGTAGGTATTTAGGAGATACCTAAAATAGCAGACCAGGTCCTCCCACATGGTAGACAATTGTCATCCTTGCTGACAAACTACTATCTAGAGAAAAATTTCTCTATTCAAGTGAAGACAGAGGAGAAAAGTCCTCCCAGATATGTGAGGTGTACCCCACATTTTAGGTCTACCAAATAAGCTCTAAATCAAGTTAAGAGGAAATGAGTCTATTGTTGAGGAGGAAAGAGCTAAAAATGATAGCAATCAGTATGAACAATGGTATAATTAAGAGAAGCCTATTTGGCAAGAGATTTAATGTGTATGTAGTTTGATGTTTAAAAGTGTTCTTTCCAATTTTGACTCTATAAAGGCAAAAAGAAAGTAAGTTTTCATCCTGAATGAATTTTAGTCAAGAATCTGAGTAGCCTAATTGGCAAAGAAGTCTAAACTTCGAAAGCAATTCCTCTAACACCTTAATAGGAACCAATGCAGTAACTCCATTAATAAAACATTCATGATGCTTATATATTGGAATTCACCAGAAAATCTACCTAAATATGTCTAAGTATCATTTACATAATTTTTTTCCGGTACAGGGGATCAAACTTAGGACCTTGCGCTTGCGAGGCAGGCAGGGTGCCACTGAGCTAAATCCCCAGCCCCACAATTATATGATTCTTTTGCAAAATGGCTTTTTTTTTTTTTTTTTTACTTTTTATTCCAGGGAAGTTCTTGTGCTTGAAAGACTAACTCTAACAAGTTAGAAGTTATATGAGATTAGGCATTGTAAGACTAATTTTCTTTATCTGTACAATGGAATTACTAGTATCCACTTTACAGGCTTTTAAATTATAGTTTTTAAAATTTATAGTTTTTTAAATTTATAGTTATGTTTTTAGCACAAGGTTGCCACCTATTGCAAAAAGCAGGGCCAGAGCAGGGTGGGGACAGGGGTGTAAGGTATTAACCATACCATTTTTCTAGCCAGAGGCTACGGGCTATAGGTGTATAGGTCTGAAGGAAGATCTTTAGATGCCTCCCTTATCTGAGACAGCCTCTGTTTAGTTTCTGTGAACATGTACCACATGATCATCTTCCCTCCAGTAACTTACAGGTGTCCATCTCAAGAAATTCCCAAAACCTTATTTTCTTCTTACATTAGGTTCTTGAATTGGTTCCTCAAAGTAAGTAGAAAAAGCACTCAGAGAGAAGCAACTTAACTATAAAATCTGTACTGTGAATAATCAAAGGGAACACAAATTTCAAATCTTGAGCAGTCTGGAAAAAGTCATTTCAATAGAAGAATATTCAAACAATTCAACAACAAAACAACACTTAACATCTTGTATGTTATTCTTTTTATTAAAAAGCTGAACGGTAAAGCCACCTAAGACTTCATTTCTTCCAGATAGATTTTCTCCTTTTTCCTGTGCAGTTTCTGGTTGTTCACACTCCATAATGGTGGTTAGTGCTTTCCAAGGAAATGTTCAGGAGGCAGCTGCCTTGGAGGTAGGTCACCAGGACTCCTCTGTATTTTAAATAAAGACTCCAAATAAAGGCTCCAAAGTGGGTGCAGCTGCACAGTCCTTGCTAGCTGCTAGAGGTAGGTCCACTGCTGTATGCTGCTCTGCTTTTTAGGCCCAAAGTCTGTTCTTGGCTGTGGTTTTAAAAAAGCCCCTCAACAGATGCTCTACTTAATAACTACAAGACAACAAAAACTAGAATTACAAGCCAACAAGATCACACTCTTTCTTAATAATACTTTATCATGTTAATTTCTGTTAAGTAAAAAAAAAAATACCAGCACTGATATTTGAGACTCTGGTATTTTTTTAATGCTATTTAAGACAGTCACAAAAAGCTGCCATTCTCCAGCTCAATGCCTAAGCAACAGGTATTATCCATGCAGCCAACATGCTTAAGAAGCACATGCATCTAAAAAGAACTGCTACTCTGAAAACCTAATAAGATTTGGAACTGCAGTTAAGAAGCAGTCTAAGTTTGAGCAACTTAAATAGGTACCACCATGTATCACTTAACAAATTCTAAAGGTAGGCTTACTGCTGTTGGTTGGATATAGCCAATTACATGTTAACCATTTACAGAATAATACCAGAGCTTATCTTTTCAGCTGTTGGGGGTAAGTCTCCTTAAGTAAGCAAAAGGGACAGAATTTCATAATTCTGAGGGCAACTTGTATTTTGTAAAAAAAAAAAAATCAATCTGTTTTGGCAAAGTTTCCTATTTTATCTTTCTCTTAAATTACCACCATGCAATATATTAAAAATCCTGAAATAAAGAAAATAAACACATTCCAAACTAATAGAATTAAGAAAAAACATCTTGTTAGTTTCAGCCTTGTGCTCACTTTGATCTGTTATTAGTGGCAGCCTGGAATAATCTTTAAAGCTTAACAAGAGAACGTACCACAATTGATGAAAAATTTCTACTTGACAAAAGTGTAGGACATTACTAGTTTCTTATAAAGTTTATAAAATCCTGACGTTAGGTAAGGATATAGTGCTTTCAACACTGGTTCCCAGCTCCCTTTTCATTCTCAGTTTTCGTACTTAGATACAAGAAAAAGAAGAAAGGAAAGGGGGAAAGAAAATGATTTTAACACATGAGGAAGGGTAAATCCCTATCAGCTTTTTCTGTACCATCCATTTTTTTCAATCAAAATCTTAGACATCTATATTTATGTGACCAGCATGAGCTGTGATTTAAATACCTATCTTGAAAATGCGAAGAACATGTAAAGAGTGAAAAAGTTCCAAAAAAAAATTAAAAAAAAAAAAAGATCCTTGTCTTTCCTTTTCAGTGAATATTCTAAGTTCTTAAAAGAAGCCACTTTTAAAAAGATGAGTGATGTTTCTAAGGGGAAGAGTGACTTCTCAGAAACAGCCTCATTTCTACTGAAAGAGACTCCCAAAGCTCCATGGTCTCACATGGTTCTTCCTTTAGTGTTTCTGAAAAGAACAGACAACCTGAGGCAGCCTAGTTACTTGAAGAATGTGTGCTGAACTTGAGCCAGCCTTTTCTTAATAGGGACTTTACCTTTTTGAGTTCATGTCTACTGAGATTACAAGTATTACTCTTTGGACCAGATGTGTGCAAACACAGCACAAAAATGGAAAACACGATAATGCAGGCATATCAGAAATAGCAGAAAAGCAGGCTTAAGCAAGAAGTCTGTAAGAATAACCTCTGTGGTCACCTTTTTTTCAGATGAATAAATAGACATTGATCTGCATAAGCCAAAAGGGAAAGGGAGAAGCTGGCTTTTAATAATAAGTTAAAAATATTTCATTGGAGCTCACCCAGTTTGTTCCTCAGATGTGGTAAATCATACATCCCCACAGATCCCAGCTGCATGAACAACTGACTGACAAAATCAGTGACATCCTATGAAGAATTTATATTGGTAAACTGAGTTATGGTGAAATTATACATTATCAAGAAAACAAAATTGGCATGCATTAAATGGTAATCTTCTGATACTTTCCCTCAACTGAAACACTAATAAAAAGGCTAAAATTCTGAGCTTGATATATTGAATCTTGTATACCTACCTCAAAAATAATTCTGTAGTTGTCATATCTTAAAAGGGATTATAGAAGGCACAGTGAAAAATAGGGGTATGATTGCTAAATCTTTCATTTTGGAAACAGGATTGACATTACTGGTTGTTGTTACAAGCTTAAAATTGACCAACTACTGGCACATAAAATGGGCAATTAAGTACTCTGATAAGTGATTCTCAAAATGTTGATTTTAAGTAGCAACCTGCTTTAGAAACACCCATAACAGTATTGTTCTTTAGTTTATAATTCTATTAATATTGAAGGGCATGAAAGGAGAGCCCAATTAGAAATTGTTTAGATGAATCTCACTATCATCTAATAAATTTTTAGCCATAACAAGTCTCATTTCCTTTCTGTGTATTTTTTCCAGCCTTTCAGTATCTTAATCTTCAAAATAAAAGTCAGTTCCTTCTCTACAGCTTTGTAGTCCACTCAATTTCTTTCACCACCTCAGAAAAAGTGAAATGAGAAAACAGTAAAGGTTAAAAGTCCTATTCAACCAGAGGGCATTCTTTAGAGCTTAGTTTGTGTCACATGACTTCCTGCCTCTGGGCAATTTGGTAGGGAATTTAGGATGCTGTACAGACCAGCTTTACCCACGTTTATCATTAAAAACAATAATGAATCAACTACATAAAACCATAAAAGAAAGGAAAAAGAATCAGCCACTTACCACACAAAGTCAGACATCATTATTTTTAATCTCGGTTTTGTTGCATTGTGCTTTTATATGGGAGACTGGTTGCTTTTAATATGCAAGACACTTTAAAGAGGTGTAGATTTGCCAGGGTGCTAAGTATAACTAAATGGTAAATACTATTAAAATCTGGTTGTCTTAGAAACTGGCCTGCAGATAATATCATCATTTATTTTGGCCACACAATCTTTCAAAAGAAAGCCTCTGAGAACTTTCCATTTGGCCATGGAACTAATTACCCTCTTTGTTTTACATAAAGTTGTTCCAAAGGCTTAGGAGCCTAGATGGGCCCTAACTGCATCTGAGTGTATAATCTCTCTAAAGTGATCAGATAACAAATGCCTGGAAAAGATGAATAAAAAAAGAATCTTTTGCTTCCTGCCCAACTCTATGCAAAAACATTCAATGTCAAGATTTATTTCCTTCTAAGTTTTATCTTGCTTGAAATCACATGTAAAAAATGATAGATTATCTCCATTCCACCCCTTATTTTTCAAGCAGTTAAAAACAAATAGAAAAAGTTTAGGAATCTCAAATCAGGAAAAATGCTCATCTTTTAGCTGAGGCCTAAATAGGGAGAATTGAGTAAATCAAGTCCCTAGGAATTGGAAAGGTATCACAATGGATACAAAGCTGAAGTGAAGAGAATGGTGAAGGAGCAATACTTGCTTGCTGGACTGCAGGATACTTAAGGGGAAGAGAAAGTACAGCAGAAGTTCTAATAGAAGACCCTGCTAAGAAGCACCTATCCCACAGACTCTGGCAGGCACAACAAAAGCAACACATAACTGAAGAAGGCAGAGGGAAGCCAGTGGTATGATCTGGTATGAGTCAGTAGAGAGATCTGGAAACACCATTCATTTGTGGAGTAACAATATACAGAGTAATGATACCAGATATACACCCCAAAGCATTCAGATATTTTTGTAATGGCTTGGGTTGAACAGATCCAGTTTGCATAAGACACTGAAATTGACATAGCAAATATAACTTAACTTTTCATAATTCCTTATTTAAAAAAATAAAGACATTCTCTAAGTCTGGAGGAAAAATTCACCTGTGCTTTACTAACTAAAAAAGACTTAGTTTTTTTGAGGTACACATCCCTCCCACTATGGTTTCCCAGCACACTATAGGAAATACAAGTTTTCTGTTAACAAATGTCACAAAAAATGCTTGACTTTCCTAAGTCAACGTGACCTTATAATTTTCTTAAATTTCTAAATCTTCATTCTCATCATTCTTGCAGTAATTGTATTTGATAAAATCATATATTTATTACTTTGAAAAATGTTTATCTACAATTATGTTGAGATACGTAAAAAAACCCAATTATTTATGTCTATTCTACTCTGATTATCAAAATTATAATTCTTATTACAAGGCCTAACTACTGACCACAATGATTGATTTTTTTTCTACAAGAAAAACAAACAAACAAAAAACAAAAACAAAAACACATGGCCCTGATAATGGTGGTTCTGTCAAATGGTAACTTTGTAAAATACATAACAAATCAGTTGGGGAGGAATGCTCTTCCTATGTTATTCCAGGTGAAGGAAACAGTCCAATGCCATCCAGAAGCACATGTTTAGACAAGGTTCCAATGTACCTGCCAAATTGCTGACTGCATTTGCATACACATTCTCTCCTTCCCCCTTATGGGTGAGGACACTTACCTTCATTTGGCTTTAAAAACTGGCTTCCTTTTGACCTAATGTGACTTCCGTTCCAAGGATATTACAGAATACTGTACCAAATCTTCCTACACTGATCTAAAAAGAAAGGCAAAGACCGAGCTCCAACTCTTCATTCAGCCATCAGATGTTCCTTGTGTACCCGATGAAAAAATATTGAGGGAAACTGCCCTTGTCTACTTCTAATTATTATCTCTGGTAATTAAATGATTTTAGTAGTTTCTGCACCAGTTTCTCCAATTCTCCAGTACTTTAGAATGAGAAGTCTTCTAATGCATGTGGATAAATCACTCATCTATTTACGTGCTACTACCCTCCTCCCACTTCGTAATTTATTCAATTTATTTCTGAATTGCTTTCTACATCACCTATTTTATTTTTAACAAATATTAACCAAATACCTATTGGGTGGCCAAAAGAAGGGACAGAGGAAGACAAAGAGGACACAATGGTGACAAAGACCATAAATTATGCACAGAATCACGGTGCATCACAAAAATCCAATCTTTTTTTTCCATGGTACTAGAGAGTAAACCCAGGGAGCAATACACTTCATGTCCAGCCCTTTTTATCCTGAAACAGGGTCTCACTGCCTCGCCCTGGCTGGTCTTGAACTTGTGATCCTCCTGCCTCAGTGTGCACCACCAGACCAAGACATTAGCTGTCTATTGCTGCTTTGTCTTTTGTCATCCTTAACAGATTCATTCTCCACTTTCCCACAAGTACTTATTATAAATAGCCAACTCTTACCAGATGCTCCAAAGTCTGTAAACTCTGCCCCATAAAAATATGTTTTTATTTATACTCTGTGTATATAATGAGAAACAGCTAGTTTCAGACTTGCAAATTCAATGTACTTGAACCATTTAATACTTAGCTTACAGGAAAAGTTCCAATTCTTTCAGAACATATGGGAAAGACTGCACTCTTGTGCTGAACTCTTTTAGGCCAGAGTGTGTCTGCAACTTGAAGCGGTATGCTTGAATATAAGAATGGACAACAGTCTCTCCTAGTGAAAGAAGACAAAACACAAGCTGGACCACCTGGGCTAGCTTTCACTTCAATCAGCCCAACAAACAGAGTAACTCCTGCTTTGTACTTCTATGCTATTTAGTCCTATAAACTACTCATATTAACCTATCTAGTACTCTGTACTACTTTCAGTGAGTCATTTGGGTCAATTTCTCAGTGCCAACAAGCAATAAGAAAAGTAGCATATAGCCTAAGAATACAAAATTTACAACCTCCTTATGTTTCCTACAGATTCAGTAGAAGGCCAAGTGAGTAAGGTAACATTTAGAAATAAATGTGTAGAAATAAAGTTAAGAATTCTGTCATACTTACAAAATGTAAATGTAAATATAATGGATTGGACATATTCAAACAAAGAACAGGCTTCTTTTTTAAACCTTCTGAGATTGTAATTTTAAATAAAGAGAAAAAATTACACTAACTTTTCTTGGAAAAAGTGGTATCAAGTCTGGTAACATTCTTGATCTAAGATTAAAATTCTAAAGGCTTCTGATCAGAAGAGATTTCAGACATCAGATAAAATCAATAGAAACTTAAACCAACCTTAAAGAAGGCAAACCACTTGTAGTCATTCAGCACAATCTCGAAGCCTTGGTTATAAATAATGGTGAAATATCCAGTATTGCCAAAGTCATCATAGGCTGTATCCATCTTCTTAAGGTGCACCGCTACTTTTTTTTCTGGTGGTTCTAAAGAAGAGAAAATGTATATATAACAAAGGAAAGTTATTTGAACTTCAGTGGTGATAGTGATCTCTTCCATAATTTCTAGCATTTGATTTAGCAGCTTTTCCTTCATGCTAATCCAGTTTGGGCCCTCAGTCTGGCTTATGAAGAAATCAGTCTCCATCTTATTACCTCTGTACAGTCCTGAGAAATGGCAAGCAGTCTGGGGGAAAAAATTCCACTCAAGAAATAAGGAATGTATGATGCTCAAAATTACAGGGAGAAATGGGAGAAAAAAAGTTATGGTCAAAAAGTAAAAAATAAAAGCTATGGAAGTAGGTAAAAAGATCAGCCATCTATGAACTCATGCAGACAAAGTGTGAAGCCCAGAAGACAGGAAATGATCAATTCTGATAAGAAATGAAGTATCCTTTTTTTTTTTTCAACAGCTCTAACATGAGAACCTCAGAATATGAACCTTCACACTCATCAAACTTAGTTTCTATCCCATAAAGCTAATGTGTGCTGACAAGAATTGTATGTCTAACTTTCAGAAGATGAGGGCTCAGATCTGTGGGTGTCTTTGATTACTGTATTAAGGTCAAAAGTGGTTCACAGGCCGAGGCTGCCAGCAAGGGTTTCAGATGTGTCCCTCTAGAGATGTCTGCCCTTTAGATAGTCCTTCCTTGTTTTAGATTAATATTCTGAAAGGAGACTGCATGTGACTGGGCACTGCAAATCCTGATTTCCCTTCCACTCATCTCTGCTCAATTTATAAGCAACAATAAGTATACAATATAAGTATACAAAGTCCAAGAGTAAGAAAAGCCGCAGTTATCTGGAGTTAAAAGTTTTTTGATAAGCCAGATTACTTGACAACTGCCCTGTTGATGAGAACAATTACAGCTCAGAGCTTCATTCACTCTGTGCAGCTTGTAGAGGGCAAGGCTTTGGGCAGACCCAGTCTTCTGACTCCAGCTTTGCTCAACCTCTTCACTGGCCTCGTGGTCCCAGGGTCAGCCAAGCTCCTGAGGGCTGCCTGTGTTTGCTCACTAGATACTTGACAGCCTTCCCAGAGCCAGGCTTGCGCTTGTCTCAGGGCACTTGAAAGTGTAATTACTGGATAAAACTTTAAAAAGAAAAAAAAGTTTGTATACCCCCTACAATACACGAAACGAAGCAGAGGGGTAGCAGAAATTTTGTAGAACTAGTAGCAAACATCATTGCACGTCCAAAGAACTTAGAAAAACCTTCCAGATTGGACCAGGGAATCAAGATTGCAGTTCTCAACTTTCTCCTAAACTAAAGCAACCCAAAAAACGAGGGGGATAAAAAGTTCTTGAGAAAGAGTTGAGGCCCGGAGATACCAAGTTGTGAAGTTCGAAGTTGTCAGCAGAGCAAGTTTACGCTGCCTGGACTGCGGCCAAGCTCTCCCGGCCAACCGCACGTGTCTGCCGGGGAGAGGACTGGGGTCTGGGGCAGGACCGGGGGCAGGGCGGGAGGCTTACCCATGGCCGAGCAGTTGACGTCGCGCCCGGAGCCGCCGGGGCCCACCTGGAAGACCCAGGTGCCCAGCAGGTCCGGGTAGGTGCAGTTGGCCGGCGTATCGCAGCGCACGCCGCGGAGTCCTAGCAGGAGCAGCAGGAGGGCGGCGAGCAGCGAGTGCGGCCGAAGACCCATGTTGCAGGGTCGGGAGAGACGCCGGACGGCGCGCAGGAAGAAGCCCGAACGAGGCGGGCGGGGAGTCAGGAGACCCGGTGGCTGCAGCCCTGAAATAGCCCGAAGCCCGGAAACGGGGCCGGGGGGCGGGGCCGCGGCGGGGGGAGGGGGACTCCGGGCAGTCCCGCCCTCAGGTGTGGTCCGGAGCAGGCGGCTACTTAGCTGCTGCACGGGGACCCCTACCCTGAGAGGTGGGAGGGACTCTGTTGCTAAGGGACTTTCAAATCCTTGCACTGCCAGGTTAACTAAAACAGGATCTGGTCAGGTGGTGGAGACCAAAGGTGAGAAAAGGGCTGAAAAGGGGAGAGCTACGGAGTAGAGTTCTCTTTTACTTGCTTTTCTTTTCCCCTAAATTCCAGTTGCCTCATTAATGTTTTCCTCCCCTGTGAAAACTTTATTTGCTAATCTCAAGCCCTCGCTTCTCTTCCGTTTTTCAACTGTCACTACTTTGTGTGTGTGTGTGTGTGTATGTGTGTGTGTGTGTGTGTGTATCGGTTTGGTTTTGGTTTCCTTTAAGGTTTGCCTTTTTGCCAACAGGAGAACTCAGCTGAAGTGCAAATGTGCGGGTCTTCACCACTCCCCATTAACTTTAAGGGACTTAGTTACGCAAGAGGGGGGAAAAAAGTCTCAGAGATTGTACTGCTCAAACCCTTGTACTTTACAGATTAAGAGCAAGCAGGAGGCCCAGGAAGAGGAAGCAGCTTGCCCAGTATGAGAGAGGTTGCTGAAGAGGAAGGCTGGGCTTGTGAATGGCTCCACCTTGCCTTTCTGAAGGCCAACAATTATTTGGTAGCTTTATTTTCAGGCGCCTTCTTGCTCAATTTAAGTATCACCTTTTGTGTGGGCTTTTCTCTGGCTTTCCTGGCTGTTGCAAGCAATTAGGTTCCAGCCCCCCACTGAGCCAATTAGATGTCAGGCCCTGGGGACAATGGGGAATGGGACCACTTGATGTGAGTCACTTTCATCCTTATCCAATTAGTCACAGATAGATACAAGTCCACCTTTCCTATCACATTATAAGTATTCAAAAGGGGCAAATCCAAACCATTGCCTTTTATCTCCCTAGATTCAGGTTTAAAAGCATTCAGAAAATGTCTTCGAATGTTAAATCTTAAATGTTAAAAGCTGATTTGGAAAAAATGCAAAAGCAGTTGCCTGTGAAAGCTTAAAGGTGAAAATGATGTTTAATGTGGGAGCAAACTACAAAGGTCAGGGTAGGGGCCGCACTTTAGTACTAGGTTTTATAAACCTTTTTAGGTTTACAGATAACTGAAGAGTAACATTGCCTTCCTAGGTCTCCTGTTAAAACATTAAAAATTTTACTGAATCATCAATATTGTAAAACCAGTCAAGGAAATTCTTTCAGTTGTAAGCAAAGTAGCACAAAATTGTGAAGGAAGTTTAAGGCAACCTTTATGCAATAAATAAGTACAAAGGGATCTTGAAAACTTCTTGTGCTAATGAAGAAATTTTAATATTGGAAAGTAAAGATCTAGACAGCTGAATCATCACTTGCTGAATGTCATATTGTCACTTAGTGAAATAAACCTGAGTCTTGTATCTGCCAGTTTAATTCTCAAAAATTCAGAAAATATTAAATGATATGAAATAAAAGTAAATTTATATGCAAAACAGTTTGTCACTAAACTCACATAATTATATGTACATTTACAGGGTCAGCGTTGCTTCACCGAAAATGTCAGCATAGATCCCAGCAATCTGTGTTTTAATAATCTTTCAGAGGATACAAAATAGTTTGATAATCATGGTTTAAGGATTATTAAAACTCAGACTTGGGCCTGGGATTTAGCTCAGTGGTTTTGCCACCTGCTCCCCAAGCGCAAGGACCTGAGTTTGATCCCCAATACCAAAAAAAAAAAGTAATATGACTCTTTTGGGCGGGGGATTTAGCTCAGTGGTTTCTCAGCCTGCTGCGCAAACTCAAGGACCAGAGTTCTATCCCAGGTACCAAAAAAAAAAAAAAACTCAGACTAAAGTTTGAAGTCTGGCTTTGACACTCACCAACTATTTAACCTTGAGGAAGTTACTTTATTTCTTTCAATGCTTTGGTTATGTTTGTTTTGTTTTTGTCTACAAATTCTGCACAATTATATCTTTTGTAACTACCTCATTTGTTTTG